>LUCH01000352.1:179677-191172 GCA_013368495.1 Paragonimus heterotremus
GGGTTTATCAAGGAAACTCGCTTTCGTGGGGAAGTGGTTACTAATCTGGCCAGGTCAGATATGCAGTCAGTAAAGAGAAAACACTACAGAAAAATATCATGAAGTAAGATAAGCTAATGTTTAAGTCTGCCGACTAACCAACTGGCTCACAGAGAGTAAGCTGTGACACTAGCTGAGTGGATTTGGCCAGATGAATTTTAAAACAGCTGAGGCGTAGCTAAGCTAGCAGAAGATTCGAGAAAACGGTACCCAAACGTGCTTATAGGGGATCCTAGAGTGTGATGATCACTAGGCCGCTTCAAAGTAGAAAAGTTCTGGAGATACAATGGAGTGCGATGAGGATAAGGAAATTATTCTGAAAAAAGCCACCCATAGTTTTGGTTGGTTTACATGAAAACACGCAAATCCTTGATTATCAACTTGTGTTAGATTATCCGAACTGCTAAAGTGTGTGATATTTCAAACAGGTAAGTGTGAAGAAAAAGTAAAAACCTGGGCTAATAAACTTTACTTTGTGGATGTTTTTGAAACGTATGCCGTTTTGTAAAGTAGTAAGCTGTGGTGCATAGTAGCAGAATTTCCTTCTCTATAGCACGTTACTTAAAATTGGTTAACGTCTACAACAGTGGACAGATGAACATGGTCAAATTAGTCGGTTTGAGCTGTAGAGTAAAAGTGCATGCGAATTATTAAATTGTCAGTACGAACATGGGAGCCGGATGTTCAGTTTGAAGTGCGATAGATTGATTTCCTTCAGCATAAACGCCCCTATCATAACATGAGCACCAATAAAGATAAACAAAAGTGAAATCGAAGATAAAATCGATAGCAACATACCTGTACCGCAGTAATGTAGATTTGCCGAAGATGATAATTGGAATCTGTGGCCAACGCCTTGAGGCCACCTGCAGCAGCTTGAGCAGTGATAACATTCACGGGGTTCATTGGAGAGTTTCCAGGTGAATTGGACGGATTCAAACTACCACTAGTGGCATCTGTGACGGACTGTTGATTTGTTGCTGCGTTGATATTGGTTGATGTCGTCGTTGCTGCGGGATTGACAGGATTTACTGATAATGCTGTGTTGTTGGGCACCGTAGAGGCGGTCGACAGAGTAACCCCACCAGTAGCGGCTGCTGCAGCAGCTGCCGCTGCTTTTTGTCCCAAACCATTCAAAGCGTCCTTACACAAGCCAGGAAAAGTACGCAAGAGACGAGCCAGAGTGCGACAGGCACATTCACGCACGTACCAAGATGGATCACGGAGCCAGGCTAGGTTGGCTGGAAGTACCGTTTCACGAGCACATGTTTCAGGCTAAGAAGTATGCGGGATGTGAAGATTAAACATTCAAGGATGTCACATACGTTTTTGGTTATGTGTACCTCGACTAAACAGATGTAGGCTGAGCAACAACTAAAACAAACTAGTTAACTCTTGGCCCATAACCTGGCCCACACACCAAACATTGTCAGACTGGACGGTTCACAAAGCTGTCTTCATTTCGAAAAGCCGGGAAATAACACGGCAACTGTTAGTAACAAGCCACTACACATCGCGCGAACAACGATTGAATTAGAAGAAAAAAGGCAGACAGGGTGGTGTAAAAGCAAGTACTGGTAACGATAACGTAATTGACAAACGGACAAACCTGGGGTGCAGCAAAAGTTTCCGCACAGTTGTGTGGAGCGAGTGGCATCTGGAAGTTGCCACCCCGAAATGTTCACGGGGAAAGTACATTTCATAAAACCTGTGCAAAAGGAACCCTATCCACTATCCAACAATTGTAGGGATCTGTGTAAAAGGTGACATCTGAGGATATAATAAGACAGACGAGCAACCGGCGGCTCAACTAGAAAGTAGTAACAGTTTAATGTTACACTCCTTGGGAAGTGACATAAATAACCGGTTCGGACCAGTACAAAAAGTGCGCGTGGCAAAGGGTGAATGAAGATAAACTGGATGACATAATAAAGACCTACTGATCACCCGAACCTCACGAATAAAAAGAACACTATGTGAAGAGTATAGTAATTGCCTTTATCATAGTAACCAAAGTGAAAAGTTGACAAACGTCGTCCCTACCTCGAAAGTGGGTTCATTGTACACATCGAATGGCCGAAACTCATCCGGAAAGCACACACATCGGTCCAAAACCATGTAGATTATCGTATCAAGGTTATTTAGCAGAGGTACGACGATGACTATCCACTGTCGCTTAGATAACTCAGCAGTATTGGGTTCATTCAACCTAGGGAAAACACAATTTCCTCTTTCACAAAAAACCCGATTACACGATTACTACATACCGGAGTCAACAAGAAAGTAACTGTTTCCCTTCTCGGGATAATGGACCAAATTGAGGAATATATATAACACAGAAGATTTAAAGACGGTTCCGTTATACCAGTGATTTCAAAGTGAACGATACCGTCTTATGAAGGATGACAAGAGGGGGGAAGATAAAGGAGCGATAATATGAAGATAATCCGACAGATTTGCACGCATGAAATCCATGGCCTCTGTCAAAGGGTTTACGGCTTGATTTTGATAGGCCGATAGGGTGAAAATAAGCTCATTAACTGTGCTAACTACTGAACACACCTAGCTTTGTAAAACGCTCTACATCAGTGGCGATTATCCCCGAAAAATAAAAACAGGTTCCTTCGAGGAGAGGAACATTGAGAGTGTAGACTACAAACGGTGTCCATACTTTTACCGCGTTTCACCATAAAATCAGAGCTAATATCTCGTGAAGTAATTAATGGCCACTTTATTCCACAGTCACCATACACTCATCAAGTGGTAAACATTTAGCACTGGTTTCTTCTGAATACACTACCAAGCCATATAAACGTTTCAGTACAAATAACCTTCGTCTACGGGATAATCGAAACATCTCTGTAACTGAGATGACCGCATCTGTTGATACTCTTTCTTTTTCCAGGTTGAGTTCAGTTTCTTGAGCCTCGTCGTTTACAACACAAGGTCAGATGACGAGAAACGGACAAATAGGCAAACCTGCCAAACTGTTGATACCCTATCGTTCAAGAAACTACAAACAAGTTGACACGAACGCACAATTCCAGTGGTATACTATTCTTTCCGTTAGCAATCAGTAGCTACATTTCATTGGGCCTGAGACAGTTCGCTAAATGTCTCAATGACTCAAGCCAAATGCGTTCGGCTTAACATGACTTCATGAACAAACCCGAATTGCCATATTCCAACTGGATGTGACCTCATCATCAATCGTGAAATCTGTGGTGCACACTTATGTTGTATTAAGGCAGCCAGAATGTAGAAAGGGAACGGTCGATAAACGGGAATTACATAAGACCATAAAATATCTCACAATCTCACGTTGTTCAGGTCAAATGAAGATGGATGATGAAAGCAATAGGCCACATCGCAGGATTGATAACATAGGACATAACGAGGTTTGAGTCGTGGTTTGGACACGATTTTAGAGCAGGCCTACCGAAGTGTGCAGTACATGTAAATCACAGTGTGTGTGTGCGTAATGGTCATCCACTGTGGTTCAACATGACTCAAAGTGAGAACTTGATCCCCAAGTTTTACGAACCTAAAGGTGACGTGAAAACGTTTGAGACGGTAGCAAATGTTATGACGATGATCGCTGGTAAGTGTGCGCCGAAAATATTTATTGGCAAATTTTTTTAAAAAATGAACATCACTTCTACAACAGCGGTAGCAGCGAGAGAGCGAGTTTTGAAAGGGTTATGAGTAGACGAAGACAGAGTACTGTAAACCGGATTATGTTAAGCGTGTTTGGTTATCAATACCCACGGTTTAATGAACGCTTAATAAAGATTGATTGAGTGAGATAGTGACATTGAGCATAGTAATTGTCGAACACCGAGTTATGACTTATTGTGAGATCAGTTTGGTAATGACCGTCCATACAGGAGAGGAGGGAAACCCAATACCGATGAACTGTAACTTGCAAGCGAAATTTCACTCTGGTGTACCTTTTCCAGGCGTAGGCCAGACGGAAGGCCGACAACAACGATGTGATCAAGTGTAAGTGAGGTTCAATTTGGACCAACCAAAATCTTCAACATCTAACCAACATGCACACATTCTTGCTTCGACTGTTAAGCAGATGAACTTGTTATGTAAATATATGCACCAAAGAGAGAGATATATATACCACAGTGCTAATGTAAAACAACCACACGGAGATAAGGGTCACCGATGTGATGATCAAGTATCGGAAAATTATGGATAAGATAGGAACCGGAAGTATGTCAGTCGAGTTGAAACTACAAATTCCTGAATGAAGCCACAAAAAAATAAATCAACATAGACCACCATGATCAAAATAGGAAGCAGGATCGGGCTAACACTGAAGTTGCACCTTCACACAGTTATGCTTTCGCGTACAAGTAATGCAGAACAACGAAGTCAGTTCATATGTTCAAAATAATATAACAAACTGAACAGAACTCATAGTTCGCAGACTTTCAAGGTGCAAATGTGAGATTTTAAGCTCATCCATGCCAAAAAGAAGCACTAGTCTTTGGTTACATTCGTTAGATGTGCATAACAAGGAAGGAACTTAACTACATTGATTCTTACGATATTCATGACAAATGATGATAATCACACGCAACGGCTCTAACAGTAGTCATACATGAACCGTGCCTGGACGCATTTGAAAAGAGGTATCTAACAGAACGACTGAGACTTCTGCGTCTTATAAACAAATAAAATTGATCACACGTAAACACTATTCATAAACACAACCTGCTTAGATGCATCCACATAGGATCACGTGATATGAAAGCAGGATTTACCGGCGCTGTTTGGGGAGTGTTCGGAAAAATTTAGTCGTGTTCGAACTGTTTCTGCGTTCCTATACAAAGACTACGTCAACACAGCAGGTCCCGTAAAGAGAACTCACCAGGTTTGGGAATAGGAAAGGTACGGACTGAACCACTCCCAGGCGAACGCGCCAATTTTTGTCTTGCCATAAGCGAAGCAAACTGGGTAGTAAGGTCAACTGCATATCAGTCGCCGGTATGAGTGTGACCAGTTCGGAGAAGTGCTCAAACACGTACTGCTTAGACTGAAATGAAAGCAGAAAAAGAAGGTCGAAGTAAGGCAAGACGGGAGAATATACCGAAACAGATGATAGCGTACTGGCGCATACGCAAATGTTTGACAACATCAAAGGTGATCATCAGTGTTAGTTCATGTTGCAATAATACCGGTTGGTATGTATGCGAATCCAAATTCTCTCGGTTGTCTAGGCGATCAACGCAACCATCCGGAATACGTGCCACCGATTAACAAGAGTTGAGAAATAGTGATTTACGTAAGGAAAAAAACAGAATACAAAAACCCAAAAGGTAAGCATGACATTCGTAAAAGACAACTGGCTCAACATGAAACGGAAATGAACGCAAAGAAAAAAACAGTACAAAGACCAATATCTGGATTGTTAAACTCGGCTAAAGAGGTGATACCAAGAGTTTCATAACTCGAACCACAAGGAGATCCATTAATCACACCGCATACGTGTATGTTTTCCAACCTTCTACGACTTGTCGACGTATAGGCTAACTGTTCACCAATCCGGATAGAATGCTAGAAGACATCATTAGATGAGGACTCCGTGAAAGCGAAAATTAGGAGAACAGGCTTGCCCACAAAAAACTAGCGACAATGGTCATAAGGTGCGACGGATTTACGGCCTAGTTATAAGTCGTAAATAAAAGACCGTATATGAAAGGGTACATGCCCATTCCGGACAGAGGCATGCCAACTCGATGTTCAAAACGGGTTTCGTTTGCTAACCCGGGAGCTCCAGTGTTCCTGAACCAAATCTAACTGAACGACGACCGACAGTCAAGAAACCGTGGTCGATTAACATTATTAGGCGACCTTATAAAGCAGAAGATTTAAGTTGTCCTGAGGAGCATCATGCAAAGAGACACATTGACAGAAATTTTTCAAAGTATTTTCTAGCTATCGCAAAACCTCATCGATTTTGAACGTATCTTCATCATCAACAGCATCAAATGAATGAATCGCATTGATACTTAATTATCACCAAGTTAGGAAGGTTCTAGTTTGGAGATATCGGAGGTAGAAAGGAGAGGACATAACTCAGGAAACCAACAACACAACTGAACAACAACAGGGTGCTCATGACTTATGAATAAACGCCAGAACTAACAGTCAGAGTAAGACAGTGTCTGTGAGTTTCCTAGTGGCTTTCAGTCTTTTCTCGCTGGTTGCCACCACATCTTACACAATTCAGTCAAACGACCATACCAATGTTACGGAACGCGATTAGCTAGCACATCCTGACGTTTCTGATCGGAGGCCGACCGGGCCACAAGGGCTCCAGCCCGGCTCCTAAATTACTTGTGGCTGCCTTCCTTTGCTGGAAAGGTCATCTTACATTTTACGCCAGTGAGCACAAGAGTCGGGAGAACACAAGACATACAGAAAACGAAACAGTTATTCTCAATAACCAGCTTAGCCATCTAAATTTAGGTAATGTCAGTATGTGTACGCGAAACTGAAAGATGTTCGCGGCCAAAACCCCTCAGACGCTTTCTTGCTGAATGCAGACGTCGACAACGAAAGGCTTCACAACGTTTAAAATCCCCAATGTTAAGCGGTCAGGTTTTACAATGGTAGTTCCGTAAATAAGAACTTCAATTTTGAGCGAGACACCTTTCCAACGCTAATAATGCCCCAAAATGTAGGACAATGTTTGAGCCTTAGAAATCGGAACACCAAGTTCGTTTTTGATACACTCATAATTGAAAATACAGCTTCCCACTTATATGAACCAGGCTGCTTGCAGAACTTTATTATTCAATGAAACATTAAGTTCACTGTGGAGTTCTTCTAGCAATACTTTGCACTCTGAAACTGCAAAGCGATACTCAAGGAACCAGGCAAAACGACAGGCAGTGTGTGCCACGTATAAAGCAGTAAACAGTCGTTTGTTGTTAACGTAATACAGGTTGGTCACTTAACGAGAAAAACATCAATACTTCAATCCAGGCATTTCTATGTCATCTTGTCCATGGCGAAAATAAACAATGGACCAAGTGGACGAATTTGACAGACACAACATTGGAGTGAAACGTATCCGAGAACATCAAATACATCTTAATGAAAGTTGATATACCACAGTAAAAGGGTAACACTATCCTCACATGCTTCGACGACATAACTCTGCGAACAAGCAAACCCGAAAGTACACACTGATCGACCAAATCAAATGTATCCATGTAATCCTGAAATATGGCGATTACTGGCCAACCATACGTGTGTTGTTGCCCAAACATTTCAACAACAATAAAAAACCACTGCCAGGGGTGGGAATTTGTATGTTCCTCCTTGTCGTTAGATTTCTGGGTTTTAATGAGTTAATGAAATATGATAGCGCACAAAATATTGATTACGACAAGCGGTAGGCCAATTGTCCGATGGTCTGCATGAGAGTATGCAACTCTCTTCTTCCGATCAAGTAGTGCTACACCATCAAAAGGACAGATCATAGACCCACAACTCAGTTACCGTGTTTCTGCGTGTTACATCTTCCATGATAGGTACACTACTAACCGGAACTACGGACAGCCAGGAGTTGATTAACATATCTTGTTCGCCATATTTAGGCACGAGTAACCATCATATGAGGAGCTCAAACGTGGATAGAAATGTACAGATAACTGTGCCAACTGAAAAGTGTAGAAGTCTATCGTGACAAGTGAGCTGGCATGTGAGCGTTAAAACGTACGTCTTGAACACCACGATATGGGACGTAAATAGTTAGAGATTAAGCCTCTGAAGCAGACTATCTGAAGGACAGCAATCCGCAGAGGCATTAGAAAGTTTCATAAGCGATTACTCTGAGGAGGTGCACGTAAACAGTTGGTCCCACTGACATGAGTGCTCGGAGCAGCGACATGTGGAAGCCAGCGTGTCTGCTATTTTGCACCGGTAGTTTCTCAACGTACTCAGAACGAACACCAATTCACACTAACTCGCTCACACAAGTGGTGATCATAAAAACCGGCGACTCAGAGCCGTTCGAAAAAAAAATACATTTTCTTGCAGGAACATATGGCCACCAGTGACCATCTACATTGTCTATTCTATGACTACTTTGAACTGATACACCCTTAAGGATTTTAGTTCACAATAACTGCAGTTCACATGTTACGGGTTTCGATAATCGCTGTTTCCGGAACATAGACTGTGTGGAGTGGCAGCACCACATGGATCATGGTGAAGTACAGCGATGAGTGTTAAAGTCAGACTGCTTCAGTCAGATGTCACTTTACCCACCAGGATGGTCAAGACTATTCTTATGTAAACCTGCTCAGTGTCTACCACATTGCGTCTTGTTTGAATCTCCCGGGCGTCACTGGGATGAATGTCACAGTGGCCAGCTTATAACTCGGTGTGAAAGGAATGACGCCACGTTTTGCTATCGTAAGCTTTTCTTGGTTGGAATCCCGAACGTATTGGAGGACTTTAGTTAGTGAAACTAAACGATATGATTGTAGGCCGTAAAAAGCGGTGGGCATGCTGTTATGTTTGTTGTCTTGATCGTCTATAGCTGGTGCAATTCAAGTTTCTTTCGTAATGTCATCAACGAATTATAAAAAAATAACTAAGCAACGAAACCTCGAAAATTGTGTGCTGTGTGAATTACAAACGTTTCGTTTCTCGTGTTCTCGTTGAATACACAAGTCCACTTTGTTTATGTTTCCGTCAACTTTTGTCTACTATCATCTTTGAGACAAATAAATAAAACAAGAGTCTGTTGATTTGTGAAAGTGATAGATGTGATCGGCCTCCGTGATTTGAATCATCACGCCAGTATTTGAGTGCAGGTTTTACCCCGTGCCTGACGTACGAAGACAATTTAGTCAAGTAAGTTATACAGCACACATGACATCAGGCTCTATATCAGAGCAGCGAAACGATTCTCTTTTTACCATCTGACTTAGTTCGACTTATTACTATTGCGTAGTACTCTGAAATTTGTTTGGTTTATGTCCACTCGTATTCTACACACCAAAATGGTTAAATTCTTAAAAATTCCAAATTTCAGCACTTAACAACATCACCAATAATAATACAGTGATTGGCGTTGACGCTTAACTGTGTATACATGATAAATAGCTCTAATTTATAGATCAAACAGAGAGAGGAACGTTACCTACTAGATAAGAGCAATTATGTACCAACCCAATCAGTATGACGGCGCTCATGTGGTGTGAACTACCAACCGCGATGCAATTGAGAGAAGGAAGGAATCCATGACAGTCTGCGTCATTCACTTTTACCGCCTTGACAGATTATTTCTCTATAACTCAGTCCAACGACAGCAGTGTACGCACCACTGAACATGATGTGCTTGAACTATACATGGATGTTGTCAACCACCAGTTATTAATGATGACGATAGGGTTCTGCTCGGAAGACTTACGAATGAGAACGGTTACCAAGATAAACGTTTCCATCCCAAACACTCTGGTAGATGTTCTTCTATATTCAACCAGCATTAGTAGTTCTAACCAAACATCCAGCAAAGCACATTCGACTAGCATATACACCTAAAATGGGACTGTTCACACTAGGTCTACCAGTTCATCCGAAGTGACCCTGTTAGAAGGCCAGTTTTTTCGATTACAACACACCAAAATAGTTGGACTAAAGCATTTCGAGGGGCGACACATCACCATAAACGCGTCACTTAAAGCGCACCTTATCACGCGCTAAAGTCGGTCATATGTGTTTTGAAATTACTGACCAGCCACGTTGTCGACTGCCGTGTTTCCCGTAAAATCTCATTCCAATGATTTGTGTCGCACGCACCCGGTGTGGTTAGGTGGAGGTCAGTAGGTGTAATCTCTCAATGTTCGCCCGTTTCCTGGCCTTACTCATTCAGGCGCACAACAGTGTGCGGAGATGGAGTCAAAACTGATACATCGCAAGTCGCCAATGGTGGCATATGAGTCAGGGTCCACTTCGCCTCCATCACTGACGGGCTAATCCGGACACTGGAGCCGACAACTACGCACGACAATCGACACCATTTGAAATAACGTTAACCACCATGTAGCAAAATTACTCTCTACTGTTCAACTGAATGAAGTTTGCGGGCAAACAGCTGAATAGCTCTTCCGCCTAGTCGGCGTGGAGTGAACTACCGACCCAGCTTATACATCACAAAATGTTCGTTTTGACCGACATATAGGTCGGATACTGTCAGCCTGCTCAGACAGGAGCAGTAGTGGTGGCCAACGATCGATGATGATATCAATGGGTACTCGAGCATTCGTTTATGAGATCAAAAAACAAGGTCGAACTAGAGCCAAGTGGTTCAGAGAGACAACGACGGTAAACAAAAGAGCGCAATGGTTACCTGTGAGCTGGTATCATTGAGAAAGCCCAAAATGTGCTGCACTAGTGGTAACGAATCTTGCCGACCAATGGACTGTAACAGACCGACCGAACAGCGTACCAATTCGGCGCGCACAGGCTCCTCGCGTTCCATAGTCAGGTGTTCCAACAACTGTGGTAGAAGAATCCCGGTCCGCACATCTTCGGGGCTGGCCAAACAAAAGCCTGCATGGTGGCGGTGCGGAGGGAAACAAAGTATCAAGTGAACAGGTAAAACAGGTGCGATACTCGTTTCTGGATTTCATTAACAGAAGACAGAGATATCATTGCACTGAACTTTGTAAATAATACAAACGGATGGCTACTGGCATATCAATTATGGTAGCACCGATTCTGAGTTCATCTTGACAAAATTATCATCTGAACGAGAGGCAGGAAAATTTTAGGTGATTGGGGAGAATATGTGTGGCTGATTCACGTCCACAAATGTTTTCACACTACAGATGGCATACATGCCTGAAGTTTATAATGTTTCTCGACAAACAACACAAACCACACAGAAAGAACGTTGCCTCCGTTTAAACTACTGGATGCAGACAACTTATAGTTAGCACCGGAGACACATTCTAAGCATGCCAATCCGGCGTCTCGTCTAACTTGATGATTATAGCTGGCTTCAAAACGGGGTTCAAAACGTGCTGAGCGTCACCGATTAGAAACAATTGCGGTCCAAAACCAGGGGTAAGAATATTGTTACGTTCATTGTACTGCCTTCTTTTGTAACCAATTCCTTTTGAAAAAACCACTTCGAGTACGAAAATAACAAGAGTATCGAAATCGCGTGGGACGTAGAACTGACAGAAACGATTTCGTTTGTTACTGATGACTAGTAGAGGGTTTTGGTTTTCATATGTACTGAACATCACTTACAAACGATCGCAGCTGTCGCATTCTCATAGACTTTCCTGTCGGTCCCTTTCGAAAAGAAGCATTAGACTCGAGTTTCGCTTTCATTAGAGCCCGTTAGTAGTGCATATCCTTGCCACTGACAGGACTAGAACTCCGGCCACGCTGTTCATGAGACAACTGTGTTG
>LUCH01000352.1:191272-201356 GCA_013368495.1 Paragonimus heterotremus
CAACACAGTTGTCTCATGAACAGCGTGGCCGGAGTTCTAGTCCTGTCAGTGGCAAGGATATGCACTACTAACGGGCTCTAATGAAAGCGAAACTCGAGTCTAATGCTTCTTTTCGAAAGGGACCGACAGGAAAGTCTATGAGAATGCGACAGCTGCGATCAATTGTGAATGATGTTCAATTTATATGAAAACCAAAATTCCCTACTAGTCATCAGTAAGCAAAATACCGCCCAACAAGTTAATGATTTCTGTGATTTCAACTGCATCTGAGAAAAGACGTTAAATAAAGTAAACGCGCAAAAGTAAAATTACCGAAACCATCCGTGAAAGATAGCAGGATATTATGCCATTAATATTCCTACAAAGATTTCAGGAAACTTAGAGAAATGGTACAAAGTGCTAATAGATGTCCTTATGAAAACCAACAAGTTATGATGTTTCACCAAAGCAACGTCCTAATGCGTCTATGAAAGAACCAAAAAACCTGAACCCGCGGAGAAGTACAACTTTACTATTGTGATTCTAAGATAAACCCGAAAACAGCTGAGGGATTGGGTTGCAGTTTTCCAACAGGGTCGGCAACGTGCTTTGACAGCGGAGGAAGAGAAGACAAATGTCCAGTTCAAACTAATCAGCACCTTATATTAGGATCAACTGGACCAGCGCAACGACGATGCATCGAAACCATTCAACAAGTGACATTCTCTTTCTGGCACTCAGCAGAACTGTCTCGCTGTACCTGCAAGTTGACCTGAAATAAGCTTCTTATCGCACAATGCGTCCAAATGTATGGACACTTTAGTTGCCCTTATTAAAAAGCGTAGAACCAGCAAATAGTTGACAGCAGTTCAAAGGAGTTGAAAACAAAACCCTTCATACGTTTCAACCCGTTAGATATAGGTGCCATGATGGCCCTCAGTGTCAAGCAGTCTCTCTATATCAGTCGTGCGTTGGCTGAGGCGAGAAGACCCACACACTGTTTCATGTCTCAGGCCGTTCGTAAATCCACAATATCCTATCCTCTATTTTGTAAACGAATGCACATTACCCGTTGATAGTACTATTCTCCATGCACTTTGTCCCGTACTCCTGACGGAAGATTTAAAACGTTCTCCGGATCCCTAAGGCAATTGTCTAACGGTAGTGCTAGTCCTCGTTTGAATCTGACTGGATACAACGCTTGTCAACACCTTGCAGAAAGAGTAAGTCGTTCGCTTTCCACACTTCGTTCAATTCGAAACGAACTCCCTATTTTGATGTAAATCCAACGCGTCTACGATTCTTCCATTATCACTTGTTTAGCAAAAGAAGTGACAGTAAAACGACATGAATAGTTTCGACAAATGTTCTACCTGCTGAAGATGCAAATACTGATTGTTCACCTCCTGAAGTGAGCAAAGAAGTTTTGTGATGTGACTTAAAAAGATGCCCACTGGTTGTTGTTGGAGAGAACAACGTCTATGTGTGATTTATCCTGTTTTATGGTGCGAATGTGAGAGAAAAACTCGCTGGGTTTGACAATCGATTTCCCCAACATCTGACCCATTTAGGTAGAACGAGAACAGAAGGAATATGACCCAATCTCTTAGTGTGTACTTCGGAAAGCCGCAGATACACAAACGACTGATCAAATAAAAATATCGGAATCAGGCAGAGAGCGCTTTTTTTGGCACAGTCTAAAAAAAACAGCATTCAGTTATCACCATATATCAAAGACACAGACATCACGCAAATGAGTTTTTTTGATGCAAAAGCTTCATTCACAAATACTCCGTTAAACGAGACAACTGGATAGGTTTTTAACCATATAGACTGGTAAAAATTTGATCCATGGGAATTCGAAAGACCTTAAACTATAAAGATATGACGTGAAGTCATACTCTGAGGTCAGCAGTTACCTTCAAACTGTTGCAGCCGCTATGGGTAGCCTGTTGGACCCAAGTCTAACAGATCTGGTCACGTTCTGGATTAAACAGATAAAGAAAGAACGCTGGTTTGATAGAAAACGCCGCACTTTAAAAAGCGCGTAGGACATTTTAAACATTCTTAACGGCGAACAGGATGCGACATAATTGTTTGTAACACTAAACTCGCAAATCCAGACAGCAAAACACTCAGATGAACTTCCCTTTCTAGACATTCCACTAAATCGGAAAAACAACGGCTTAACTATACGGTCATTCCACAGGAAGTTAACAGTTACAGGCCAGTACAAACCTGTCCATAACTTCTGTCCAACAGCACATAAAGAGGAGCTGGTGCGTACATTATTTTCAAAGGCGAGAAACATATGCATTAACGGTATGGTACGAGAAAATTGATTTGTTTTTACTTCATTCTAAAGGAAAACGACTATTCATTACTGTTTAACAGGAAAAAACGAACAGCAAACTCAGTGTAATATTCACAAGAAATTTGTAGATAAAAAGAAGCACAAGATTCTTATGTACACCTGAATCTGTGTTGGACGGTTTACACAGAGAATACAAGTTGAAGGGTTGTTTCGGTTTCTTAGTAGCAACAGAAAGACTATGAAAGAAAAAATCAGGATAGCGAGCAGATTACAAACTCATGTCTAGCAATAGTACAGTAATCGCACTACAACAGAGCAAACAACAACCGGTTAGCATCAACAATGAGGCGTCGAGTGTGTTCATTGCACCGCAAAAAAACACAGTGATCGTGTTATTTGAACACTTGGTTTGATGTTTCGAATATGTGCATCAATTGTGTACCTGAATTTAACTATCGATGAGGAAGTTACGACAAACTCCGGTAGGTTGTTCCAGACGAGACAACTCCCAAAAACTGAAAAATGATCTCGGCAGTTGATGAGAGCTACCTCTGACGTGTTTTCTCCAGGTACAAGTAGGTTTGCTTACACAACTAACGCATGTTTAATAACTTATACCAAAGAAAAATATTTTCCTGGAGATGTTTCTATGGGCGATGTGTCTGCCAAACGACTAAAGTACAATCATTATATTGCTAAAGTTCACGTCGTACAGTACAACTGCCGGCGTTTTGGAGCAACAGGAGCTAGAGTGATCAAGTCACAGCCGACGCAGTTTGCAATTTTCAAAGTAGTCGCAGAGGGTGTCACAAAAGGGGACCAATCAACCTGAGTTTCCGGACAAATGAACACTTTGCAGAATGTTTGTAAACCAAAATGTCCACTCCGACCGCGTCAGTTGTCTCAGAAGATCGAAATCACTCTTCCTCAATCGTTACGAAAGCGATCATTGTTCTTTTCCATCCCACGAGAAGACGTACACCATAAATGAATGAGGCGTTTGTAAACAAATGTATTAATCGCCCTATGAGTGTTCAGAAGCAGTTGGTGTTGGCGATCTGGTTGCCACGATAGTTCAGACTGATGCAGCAATGAAGAATTACCGACAAACGGCCACCGATGAATGCACAGCTGTCTCAACCATATCTATCTCTCAGTATGATTATGGTTTCATTAGACCCCCTAGCTACATGTGCGTGTGTGCTCAGACTGTATAAAATTTTGATCCAGGAAACATCGTTTTTTGACCGTTCTGTTAAAAACATACAGTCTGTGACGGTTGAGTGGTGAACTTCCCACATCCCAACACCCCATTTATAGCACTGGAACGCCACTTATCGAAAGCATAGACAGCCGAAACAAAGCACAACAGCGATTAAGGTGGGGGTAAGCGTCACTTGTCAAACTGTTGAATTCGTGATCATCAAAATCAATGATTAGATATACTACCAATGACAGTCATGTATTCGTGGAATCACTAGATTTTCTACATAACCTAGCCTTCTACTTTAGAGTTTTTATAGAATGGTCAATAGCACTGGTATGGCAGACAGAATCTTGAATAAAACTGCTAATTAAATAAATATGAAGTCGATTACAGATATGTTTGCTTTCAAAGGAATATGGTTACATCGGACTTACTTAAGATCTGAGAAGTGGCTACACGTCGTGTCTCCACCTCATTGTCTTCGAGCAAACTTAGAAAAATCTGATGAAGAGAACGCGAGGAACCGCCGACGGCACAAGCCACCTGTTGGAGGTCAGCGATAGACGCAGCCAAGGCTCTGCGTGTATCTCTAAAACATTTGGGAAATTATAGAAGAATGAACGGCTCAAGAGTGAGAAAAATATGCACACTTTAAAAGTGATCACATAAACAGACACACGAAGTATGTAACTAACAATGATGGACCGCTAGGGTTAACGGTATAACTGGGATCATGAGAAAGACAACACTGCCTAGAGGAAGCGATCGAATGATAGGCGTGTGAAGTATGGTGGCGATATCATCAAAATTCGAGAACTACTGCGATAAATAAATCTCGGCAAAATTTTATACGGGAAAACTTTGAGGGGTTGTTTAGAAATAATTAACAGGATGTGGTGAAAATCAAATCAATTCACCGCTCATCCAAACCTCGACACAACAGACAATCTAGCAGCAAACCAGTTCAACGTCATTTTAAGATGTAAAACCATGACTGGACAAACAATTTCAATATTGCAACTTTCGTTATTCATCAAGTTTTTTGTACTGTGTCAATTAGAGCATGGTTTATGACCCTACGTTTGCCATGGAGATTAGCCAATGAAAAACTGAGTTCTTTAATCTGATGTGCATTTACAAATTCGTATTCTTCTCACAGGAATAAGAACTGCTTACTCCAACCAGTTCAAGGTCTTCTCCTTATAACTTACGCGGGACATTTCAATTCAACGGCGATTCCTAGAAATATTCGAAGTCCTTAATTTCGAATAACACACAAAGAGAACCATTTTCGATTTGAAGTTACCGACCTAAACGCCGTCTAGTTTCGTCCAGATGAAGGCAACTAGGCAGCGAGAAAAAACGTTACGCAAAAAAATAGCTGAAAACGTCATCGTGGCAGACAAAATGGTGAAGACAAAAGATTTCTAAAAGACATGTTTAAATACCATCAAGAATGAATTCCCGGATGTCCGCCATGAATTCCAGGGATAGATTAAACATTGGCATCACTGGGTTTGCTGGTGACGGAAACGCACAGCTCAACCGTCTTACTCTAGATACGATGCAACGACAATCATAATAAGTTGTAGCAACTGTACACACCTCGGGGTCTGCGCAGTTCAACACAAAAGAGAACAAGGTGTTATACACAGAGACTGCTTTATGTGACCCAAACATGGAGGCGAATCGCCCAGTGCAGTCAGCTACTGGTGGCGTCACTCTGTTAAACACTACCGTTCATTTTAAAATGACCACTCTGGTCCAAATCACGCAGCTATTCGTGCTAGCTTCGTTTGATAAGAGTTCATTTACCGACAAATGTACAATGGTTGCTTAAACAATTGACAATGAGGCCAAACGAAATACTCCTTAAAAGGCACCGACAATCAAACTATCCAGGACACAGGTAAGAAGCATTACAATTATGCACCTGGCAGAAATCGCAACAGATAAGCAAGCCTCTTGCGAAGAGTTCTGTTACGAAAGAGCACAGCAAACATGGAAGAAGCAGATTTCCGTTGATTCGCAACAGCTCATGCAAACACTTCCACTGACCCCCTTAACCGTGAATGCGTAATGGACTGCCATGAGCTGAAATGTAAACTTACGTAGAGTCTGCGCAAGGACCGTGTGGCTAACTTGTCCGAACAGGTCAACGGGAGGGAACAGACATTATAACCGGAGAGGGTAGAGTGCTTCTGTTGGCGATTTGGGGACGAGCAAGCTACCGACAGGTTTCCGTGACTACACATGAGAAATACAACTCTCAAATCTGCAAATTGTTACGGCCACTTGGTAAGTGGATCCAGAACCCTGAGAAGCAATTCAACTATACTCAGAGAGCTTAGATTTTGTCAATGTAGACAGTTGGATTATTCTAGACCACCCTTCGTCGAAAACCCAAGTGACTCCGGGATGTGGATTCTTTACCCCCAGCTCTTCTCAAAGATGATGGTGGGAATTTTTTCAAAAAGGGTACCAAAGTATCATGTGACAACCACAGACACAAGATTTCCATGGGTCTAATAATGCGACGATCTCTGCAATACGGACAGGAACATACAGGAGGGTTTCCCACCTGGTTCATTCCTAGACAATTCTATTATCAGCCAATGGTCGAGGTAAGTTTGAACCTGAGAGCCTTTTTAGAGTCGGCTGACGGACATGTTTTTTAGAGCTACTTTCAGCGCAGAAATGATTCAGTGGAATGTGCTAATTCGAGTACACACCTATGTACAACTATCTCAGGGCTTCTTTATTTTAAGTGGCCTTCGGTAACGTGTTTTATTTCCTCCCCATTCTTCCATGTACTGAAACAGTTTCTTAGAAACGGCCTGCAGTTTGAGGAACCCCAGAGTGGAGCCTCTGATATATATAAAACTAGACGGCATTGAGTACGTGCATGATATCGTCCCGTACTCGGTACCGCCTAGTTTAATGCTTCGGAGGAGTTTCATTGAGGTTCCTGAAAGAGTAGAGCGTTTTTAAAATATCATATCAGTAAGTGGATGACACCGTTCTAACTGGTTTTTTTGTTACAGCGAGACCGGACCCCGACGCGGTATGACGGCCTGCGAATCTCAATGACTAAATTGGGTGATGTGGCTACCACACCGACAGAGTCACTCAT
The DNA here is from genome assembly GCA_013368495.1 of Paragonimus heterotremus. Taxonomy (NCBI): domain Eukaryota; kingdom Metazoa; phylum Platyhelminthes; class Trematoda; order Plagiorchiida; family Troglotrematidae; genus Paragonimus; species Paragonimus heterotremus. The sequence goes on from LUCH01000352.1 coordinate 197,906, forward strand.
ACCACAGTCTCCTGGCCCTCTAGTTTTGAGGTTGGAAGAAATTTGGCTTCTTTTTCCGAAAAATGTTTCAGTCCTGGTACACCGCCACCCACCGGCTGCATTGCGGTACAGGTTTCAGAGCCACAGGTTTTGATTCAGAACACTAGTCGTTCTAATGTTTAGGTTTGGGCATCCTGACAGTATCTCAGCCTAATTACAACCACGGATAATCACACCAACAATTCGATACTGCATCGGCCGTCTCGTATTATGAAGCGCATCTCTCTATCTGTTGTATACAGCAGGGTGGATAGGCTATTGCTGACTCCTCCCCCCACTGTCCTATCAAATTTGGCATTCAAGTCCATTCCGACCCCCATTTCTGGTGATTACTCTGCAAGTCCCACAACAGATATGGCTACTCATAGTAACAATGTAGCAGTAAGTCCCATCTCTTACTATTCGGCCTCAAACCACCCTCGTCCCTTGCTTAGATCTAGAATGCGAATTAATATAGGTGCTTACAACGTTCGCACTCTAAAACAGATAAGTCAGCAGGCCGTTCTCGCACGAACGTTAGTCTCGTTAAATGTTGATGTCTGTTGTGTTTCCGAGACTAGGATCCAGAACAGTGGTTAACATGTGGAACTAACGGTACCTGCACTGTATAACCGATACTGGTTATACACTTCGAGTGATTGCACTGCCATCACTACTGGTCAGACAGGAGTAGGTATAGTCCTCAGCCCGACGGCCGCAGACGCATCAGTAGATTTGATTCCTGTTAAATGTAGATTTTGCGTTGTCCGCTCGACAGGTTCCGTTGAGGCCAGTTTTGGACGCAAAACCCAGAAATCATTTCACTGTGTCTGTTTATGTCCCAATTGACCGTAGTGAAGTCGATGTCAACGATTTCTTTTACTCGGATCTGATTGTTCTCCTTCCGTCGAAACATGGTTCTGAGATAGTCATTCTGACCGGAAACATGAATGCCCAGGTCGGCCACCTTGGTGGGGCCGAGTTTCGTCTAGGTGTCAGGTTTAGGATAACACATCACTCGGATAATGGCAGGCGACTGCTACAGCTGTGCGCTGAGTATAAGCTATTTTTAGCCACCACTGGTTTTAGGCATCAGGTCTGACCTCAGATAGACCACATAGCCGTTAGTTATAGATGGCGGGGCTCCATTCAAGACCGTTGTTCATATTGGAGCACATACTTGGATTCGGACCATGCGTTGGTACGTTGTTGTTTCGTCCTCACTTTTGCTGGGCAACGACCCCATCGATTACAACGGTTGAGAAATTGGCTATGCCGTCAGTAAAGTATAAGTATTAAAAGAGCCTAGAAAGCTGTCCTAGTTATCCTCACTCCGAAGATCTTCATAACTGTTGGACCTGAATCTCACAAACCATTCAGCAAGCAGCTAATACAACACGCGGCGCGCTAATTAACGAGTTAAACAAACAGTGAATCTCAGAGAAATCCATGGAGTTGTTAGATGCTAGACGTAACATTCCTCCTGACAGTTCATATAATAAGTTTAACAGAGATATCCGTAGGAAGCCGAAGCGTAGCCTGATCCCTGATCGTGAGGTTTGGTAATAGGAGAAACTTAGGAAAGAGAGATGGCATACTCACCCATAATAATTCCAGAAGGTTAGAGCGCTGGGCGAAACATTGTGAGAATCACCTGCCTCTACTGCGTTATCGCCATAACTTTTAATGTAGTACCTTGGTAGGTGGATTTAGAACCATCCACTAAGACTGAGGTCAGCAACTGCATTTCGACTCTCAAACGCAATAAGGCTGCTAGTCAAGATGATGTCGTGCCTGCACTTTTCAAGGTGGGGAGGTAGCAATAAAGGCTTCGTAACATTTATTTACACTTGTGTGGATGACGGATATCATCTCTCCGTACTGAGGCCACTCGATACAAGTCTCATATTCAAGAAAGATGTCAAGGACTCTTGCAACAACCATAAGGGAATTAGCGTAACCCCAGTCGTCACTAGGATTCTGGCACCAATTCTACTTCGCAGACTCATTGCAGTTTGGGATACGAACATCAGGGAAGAACATGCAACGTTTCGCTCCGGGGGAGGGATGCATTGATCAAATTTTCACTCTTACTCAAGTTCTGGAGTAGTGTCATGTATATCGCCGGCCGAAAATCGCCGTATTTCTTGACTGTAGAGATGCGTTCGATTCAATGGATCGATCTACATTGTTAGAGTCACTTAGACACAGATAGGTACCGACCAAGTAAGTGAACATACTGTTGGCGCTTCATTTCCATACTTCAGCTCAGTTCAGAGTTTACGGTGAACTGTCTGACAGTTTCGGCACCAGCAACGGCGTTCGTGAAGGTCAACCACTTTCACCATTTTGGTTTAATTTTGTCATAAACGACATCCGAAAGATGCTGACGTGAACCTCCTGTCTGTTGGAAAACTGGTCATGATTATGCCGACGACAAGGTGTTACAGGTTGGCAACTTTTGTGCAGCATAAATAATGCTAAACGCTATTTCGCGTTCTGCTAAATACTTCGAAATGCGCATTACAGCTCCGAAGTGCAAAATGCTTCTATAATACTGTTGTAATCACAGATTTAATGTTAGATAATAAAGTTATGGAAGTTCTTAACCGGTTTTTGTACTTGGAACGTGAAGCATCTTCACGTGTTTGATCACAAATGTCTGCGTTTCATCGTTCGCACTGGGTGACACTAACCAGTAAGCAACGAAGAGGTTAGGAAACGGGTATGTGGCACTGATTATCAAACGGGTTATTTCGTTCAACCCTTACACCTGCACAGGATTAGAGGGTTAGGTCATGTACTAAGGATGCCAACTAGTCGTCTGCTATACCGAGCACTCTTTACTGTTACTGTGGCCGATTGGCGTATGATGAGAGGCGGACAGATGATAGCCTGGTGTAGAGAAAATGAAATCGTTCAACAAGCGACTGACCACCGTAGGTCGGATTCCTCCCTTGGGCAGACCTGGCGACTCACTGAGTCGGTGGCTGGAAACGTTAGGTGAAATGGCAGCCGGTCGGGCTCAGTGGAGTTGTTGTTTTTCGGCCAAGTTGAAAACGGGTGAATTCGCCGTGTTGACTACGAAAAATCCATCGAATAATCGATAAGCAGATAAAATCAACCAGGCGAAGCTGAGAAGCTGCAAAACCAGGATGTTATTCAGATTCGTCCTTTACGAGGCGACATAGACTTCGGATCACGGAATGACGCAATCGGGAACCGGACCGCGTGGAAAACTATGATAAGAACAGACGGCTGAAAGTTTCAAGTAGCGGCATCTGTGTGGTGGTGAAGTCAAGCGTGTGGTGTGCAATGGAACCATAAGTGCCACAGGTTACGGTGACGTCACGATGATCGCGCTACAACAAATTCGCTGGCCGTCTCATGTTAGAAAGTTATCAACGTACCCACAGTGATTCGTGGGCGAGGA
>LUCH01000353.1:9726-127735 GCA_013368495.1 Paragonimus heterotremus
GAACAACTGTCTGAGATCGGTTTTTGTACAACGATGCAATCCACATTAATTATCTAATAGAAAAGATAGTATTTTAATGATAATTAGTTAAATTGCTGTTACTGTTTTCCACACACTCTATTATCTGAAGTGCCTCAGAATGACAGTAGTCAGTATGTACCCTCTCGCCTGTTTGTACGGGAGTGAAGTGGTCCTCAGATTATTCACCGTATTCTAACAGATACATATTAGACCAGTGTGGACAAGTTTGTCACCATCTGACAAGTTTATCGATAAGAGGTTAGTCGTACGGATATAGTCGCCTCCATCCGATGGCTAGGGTTTATTTGGAACTATCTTTTGTGGTTTTTATAGTGAAGTGAACATAACTGTTAGGATGAATTGTTTTGATGACCAAATGGAACGTTATATGTTGAGAAGAACTGGAATTGAACGAAATATTTTACTAAAAAGTTGGAATCCTAACTAGGTATTCTATTTGAATCCAACAACTGGACTTGTGCAATGTGTTATTTGGAACCGATATAAATTTCGAGACAGTTTCCGTTTACTGGACCTTACGGATAACAAGCAGCTATTTCAGGTTCCCCCCTGTTCACATATTATTGTTTCGCCAGCTCGCACACTCTGTACTGAATATCATGTACCTACCACTCAGCTGTAGACTACTTCTGTATGAATGAGCAGCACCCTACGTTTCGGATCTCTACGTATCCAAGCGTGTCTAAAGAGGCAGCTAGCACAGTCACGAACAGACAAATGCGTGCACATCACTATTGTACAGACCATTTGTGTTAACGATCGTTCGTCACTTTTTGAAAAGTCATCATCTGGCGAAGCCCTGACAGCCATACTCACAGTTGGTTACGAAACTGACAAGCCATTGGTGTTGTGGCATGCTGAGGCAGTTGCCCTGCCACATTGCTTTCCGCCTGTATATGTGCAGAATTACTCGTCTGTTGGTTCATCAGTACTAGTGTAGCCATGCTAATGAATGACGAATACACAAATGACTCCGGTTTTCCACTTTCTAATCCCCATCTTGTGACACGCACTTAAAAATGCGCAGGGAAATTCGTCAGGTCATAAATCATGCGCCTGAGCGTTTTTGCAAACGTACAACTGACAGGTCTTCAAACTTCTGAACAATGTCTCGAGAATCCATTTTTCCAAACGCAACCATTTCACCACAACAGTCCGGTTTCGAGTATATGATTGTGTACTAATGGATACCCAGATTCCTTAGTGATGATCGCCACAAAGCAACCAATTTGCTGCAGTTCAGAGTGATGTTTAATTCAGTTGCCGAATTAACAAACATGAGGTTTAGGCCAACGAAACATTGGTGGAAAGAAAGCCATTGATCGTCATTATGTGGTAAGGATACTCTTTTCCCGAATTGCGGAACAGGGCTTTTAACGATAACCACAATATCAAGTTTGTTAACAGTACAAAATGCGGACTTTAATCAACCGATATCTTTCAGGTGATGTCAAGATCTGATACTCATTTCAGTAGTAGAGACTAACAGCAACTTTCGTCAGTTATTAAGTCGTTTCCTGTGTTTTCATTCACAACGTTGAATTATTAAAGGGGGACGAATTAGCTGAACTAACACAGGTTGCAGAATGGTTCAGAATTGCAAACAATGTCTCATATGTGCTCGTTAGTTTGGTATGAAAGGCAAAGAATCAACTGCTTGTACCCGAACAAAACAAACTTAACTCGTAGGACTGGTATATAAACTCGACATTCGGGTTTTTAATAACAAACCGTGGCAATGCAGAGAAGGACCAGTTCTAGGCAACACATTAAGTTTCAGGTGAAAAGTCTGGGAATTTTAAAGGATCCATTTCATTTGTCACATCAACCTAATCTAGGAAATAATGCGCCTACCGATGGCATGCAACAGAAGTGTCAAAGATGATCAATATACAGTCCATGCAATTAAGACATTTTCTTGCGTCTCTGGAAGTGCTAGAGCAGAAGGGTTGAATCATTGAATACTTCAGCCGGTGAAGAAATCCCAGCGGACTAATGAGAGAAGATAATAATAATGAGAGAAGATAGTTTCTTTGATCGCCATATACTTACGTGATATAAGCCATAAATGTAAAGTAACTAACACACTAAGTGAGCTGTTTTTCACAGCGAAATTGGGCATCCAGTGATTTGTTAAGAGCACAGTAGTCAGGTGTGTTTCTTTATCTCTGTGTGTTCATAAAAGACAACGCTTAACTCGTTCGCTGTCGTTTTAACTTAGCTTAGTACTTGGTGATAAAACTTTATTTTGCCTGCAAGTCTTCATGGCCTCATGTAGTCCTTGCATAATACATTTTCTCACAGTTACATGTTTCTACTGAAAGGAAAATCCGTCACAAAATCCAGGACCTCTACTGGATTTGAATGAGCAAGAGCAACAACCCGTTCAGGCGCAGCAAGTGCTCTGCCAGGTTAACTACGAGTTAACGCCAGATGATAAGAAATTTCATACCGGACATCAGTTATCCACCCAGCCCACTGTCTCATATGAAATTCACCAAATGATTCAACAGACTGACCACACAAGAGGGATTTCGTAGTGATCTGCACATTTGTGTTCAGAACCAATTTAATCGGATTCAAAATTTAATAGCACATTTTGTTCTGTATGAAGCAGAAGATCAAGAACTGCTCCGACAGATTGCGTACGAGCATGGATTATTAGTAATTTCATTCTAATCCTGACCTGCGCACTAACCAACGTGCAACGATTTTCAGATGTGCATGTTTAAGTTCATGTTCTGAATGTGTGCTTCAAGAACCTAGTAATTTGCTGCTATAAACGAATAGAGATCTACGGGTCAGTATTTCTTTACCCTCATAAAATGCCGAACAAATTTTATTCTCCAATTAATATAGTGTCTGGAACGCATGAGTATGACGTGGTTCAATTAGTAGGACACGACGCATATGGTTCGAATCTAGCAGAAGTCCGGATTTTTCGCAGCCGGATGTTATCAGAATGCGCAATATTCTGTAAAATACACAGGTCAAAAGGGAGGCAAAAATATTCGTTTATTCTCAACAGCCAATGATACAGTGGTTTGAACAATCAACCGGGGTGGCACACGATAGACAGTGGTGATTTTGAGAAGGAGTTCAAAGTGCTAATTCAAAATACCTAAGTTACGTCAAATGTGACATGTGATTAGTTAGCACTTAATGCAAGCAACACACAGGGGATATATCTTGTATAGCCGAAGTGAGATAGGTAACCAGTAGACCACATACATTGAAACCACAGAAACTGAGGTTTAGCCAGCGCCCGCTCATTTCCTGTTGGAGTAGCGGATAGCGCTGTAGGGCCATATATGGTGGTTCATTGGTTAGTACCCCAAACTGGTTTTTGCTTCTCATATCATTATTTCACCTCACGGAAATCTGAGTGATATCTCCATTGATTCTGGTCAGACTCAGCCAGCATCGTAACGTCGGTCGATCGCCTGGCATCTATCGTCGACTAGAGTTACCAACATTCATACCTAGTCAGTCATTTCTGCTGAGTTAAACTGGTGCTTTGGGATAGATGGGCTATAAATGAGAAGTAATTCCTATTAGACTGTCATATGTTACATTTAAAAAGGTGGTCTGTTAACATGTAGCCGACAGATGATGGGAAGACTTTCTCCTGATCAGTGACCGAATGCAAGAGGTGCATCTCAAATTTCTTTCTTGGATACCTGAAGGTGATTGAGAGTTATCTTCAAACTGTCAGCTTTTCTAGGTATGAGTTTTCTTTGAGATCTATGACGAACTTGGTTGCTTATCATTGCACCTAACGATTATCAAGATATTTTCCGATACGGACAGCAAACGTGTTAAGGTACACAGCGCCATTGTACTTTTTGTAGAAAGCTTCCAGAGAAAAGTGACTACAGGTTGAACCTAGGAGATTTAATACATATATATTTGTAATAACAGTTCAGCTTGAAGAAAAGCCCAATTAAAAAGCCACTGTGATGTCTCTGCATCATTTACCTTCTCCGAAGCATTGATATGTTGGTCAGCAGAGAGTAGCGCAATTTTTAGAAATCTGCAGTGCGTTTTATACTGCATTGCCTGGTAACTAACCAACTGTGAAATTAAGACATTAGTTAGTGAGAAGTTTTCCCATTGGAAGCCGTTTTCAAACAAATATGCCCTTATGTTTAGATCGACATTATACATCCAGTGGCATTCAGTGACGTGCTATCAAATATTCTAAAACTGAGTAATATAAGCTGAACAATGTGACGATGCACATTTCATAGGGAGCATGTCATTTTGTATTCCGTGGCTTCATGTTCACTTTAATCATCACGTCAGGGTTGACAGCAAATTTAACCTACTATTGTAAACATTTTTGTTGAGCTTTTGATATCACTATGAAAGAACTAGGATTTATACATTTCAATAAGAGATATTCCGATACAGCTGTTGCTGTATCCCGTGCATCAGATAAAGTTACGCCCCTTACTATCATTGTGACCATTCAAGGTTTAATGTACTTGACAGTTTTACACACAGAATTGCAGTCAAATGGATAAACTGTTCCATCGAGATAACATCGGATTTATGTCACGCAAATAATGGTTTGGGCGTGTTCCTTCCATGAATCTGATTAAACATGGAAATGGTTTTTAGGAAATCAGAGTGATGAAACGCTCACGATCTAATACGGAGTCCAGCAATTAGTACCAGCAGTCAAAAACATTTCTAGAGCAAGTTCTCTGAATGTCATTTTTTTATTTAGGTGTATTATATGTAGAACAACAGTATGTACCCGGAAGAACGTGCGCACTTCTGCCTTGCTTATGCATGTGATCGGTGTCTCTTATCGGGGGTTATTCCGCTTGCCATTCTTCGTCCGTTGGTTTGATTTTGTCGAGCGATGGCTCGCCGGTCGCTCCTGTTGTCAGCCATTTGTCCACTATGGCGGTGACTGTATTCCACGACCGTGTCGAGATATTCCTCATCCGGTCGTCCCTGTTGTCTGCCATCCACTGGCTTTGAGATTTTGGACGTACCTCCACCACGCGTTGATGTATTCCACCGAGTGTTGAAATACTCGCACCTCCGACCTAATAATTCAACACCATAGAAGACACTGAGTCCAGAGTTCCATCCGAACTTTACTAACACTCCCTGTGAAGACCACTTAACTGTCCTAGCTTTCCATTTTGGCGAATGAGATTCCGCCTAACAGTTCAGTTTAACATGATGATTTCAGTCTAACCGTCTATCCAGATTGGTCTTAATGCATGTATAGAAGGTAACTCACATTTATACATAGAAGGCGCACTGACTAGTTCGGAGCTTTCTTTCATGACGATTCTAAGTGGGCTCTGATTCATCATTCTAGACAGCCTGACTTCATGTACGGCGTTCTACGGTACAACCTACTTTGGAGCTTCTGTGGAGTTTAATGTTTCACAGTCTCTAGGACCCTGGTTGTCTTGTTTTAAAAACTTAACTCGACGTTTGTATAGCAGCGGAAGCGGTTCCATTATTGCACAATCTGCTTATCGTTGGAGGGCTTTTCCAAACTGTTTGACCCAGTTACCCTCAACGATGTCATAGAACGTTGCTTCCGCCTTGCTGGGTCTCATCTACAAAAAACACGTTAGACATGGAATCAGCGACCTGTGAATAGGTATCAGTATGCTACGCAGGCATAGATTAATTGACTGACTCGTTGTAGCTCTAGACCATGGGCCTACAAGCAACAGAATTTCTGGACTGTGTGTCTCGATTTATTTCACCTTGTTATGATTGTTCTTGGCTCGGTGGTAGTTTGCTGAAGTCTGTCGAGCGCTTCCAACTGCACGTTGTTGACTTGTTGAACTACGTGGCGGTTTACGTTCAGTTTGTAAACGACAACCCACGTTTGCCCATACTTCTTTGTCTAATCTCTCTTCCATTTATACCCCAATCCATACTGCTGAAAGATTACTGTTGGCTAATCTAGATGACTGACATATATCTCTCAATATGCTGTGCAGTTGATGCAAATTGATTTGTTTGTTATTTACACTCCGTGCCTTTATCAGTTTTCTCACAGTGCTGTTTTATTAACTACAAAGGGACTGTTTTTGAATGATTCAGTGATTCCCGAAAACAACAGGATCCTATTGCAGCTCTCTTTCGAACTGTCCAAGTTTTATCATATTCGTTGTCAATTAATCTCAACTTTGCTCATTTCTGGCATAACAATCTCCATTGCACCGTTAATTTGATATTTTGAACTCGTTTGCAGACTGACACGTATTATAATTTAATGAGATGGTTATGCGGTTTGGTGTTGATTTGCCCTAACAGCTTGTTATGCAAATTATTTATCTATAGCTGACGTTTCTACGAGGTTTTGTTTATTGCTGTCCTGTCTAGTACCGTTGTAAACCAACATTCTCATTGGTGTCTCCAACATCTGATATCTGGTCGACTTGGCTTAGTAGCGGCCCTTTAATCACGTAGTGTTAACTATTTATTTGACCGATATCGATCAGTCGCTGGAATTCGATCGACCGCGATTTACCAGATCGATTCAAAGGTAGTATTGGGTCAAACGTACGCAACTTGTTTCCTCCAACTTTACCGCCTCCTTTTTCTTGTTCTGTAACAACTGTTATTTCCGGAGGTCAAGGTCAATGGTTAGGTTCGATCAATGTTTGGTGAGATCTGAAATGTATGCTTGCATGCTGCAACCCCGTACGTACAATCTCCGGTCACAGTACACCTGACATTTGTGGTCAACATGACCCAAGAAACCAAATATTAATTTGTGTCATCGGTACTTACAGAAGATATGATGTTATTAGAACCCTCATTTTGTCCTATTCTGCAGAAGGAGGATTTTCCGAAATGTATACACGGTATATCCATTTTCGGCTGAACCCTTGGCATTAGTTTCCTATTAGTTTGTTTCCTTGCAGAATTGATTCATATCCTAACCCAAGGCTTTATCCGTGTGTAGAATACAGGGACACAAATCCAGTCACTATTTAAATCTAGCTGCACCTGATTTGGGAATACATACACAATGACTACCGATACACTCTACCTAAATAACTTGTCTTCCAATCACTAACAACAATACTGAGTGGTTAGTCAAAGTTAGGTGGACATGCACATAAACGACAGCAAATTTTGCACACAATTCCTTGTGATGTCCGCGATCATGTAGCATTTGACGCTAGATTTGGCGGGTTTTATAACACCTAGTAATGTAATACAATTCGCTGTCATGTGATTGACGTCATTTGAGTTTTCGACTGGGTACATTGTGTGCATGACTTACTGGGCCTTTGGCTCATGCTTGTCGGTTCTCGTTACCATTTCAGATTCCTGTTTGGCCCCCGTCCTTCAAAGAAACGCTGTTCCTCAGTGCCTCCACTCCGTTGCACATTCCAGCATATGGATTCACAGTAACTATTCAGAAGAGTCACCTGTTCGTTGATGGTATACGGGAAGTCTAGAGTAACTGTTATAGCGAGTATTGCGACATTTTTATCGGAACAGTAACAGGATCTTTGGTTCTTTTAGTAAGCGTTTATTTATTGTACACATTGAGAGTACTTATTAACCGAGATTGAGTCTCCTCTGATTGACATCATCTTTAAAGCCAGCTGCTCTAAACTTAACACTAAAAACTGAGTTCTTGCTAACAACCTTGTCATTGCTTAAAGAAAATACATGTTGCTTGTCCTCACCTTCCGTTTATTCTCATCATTCGCAGACATAAAACATGCAAGTTATACATGACAGACAAATCAGATACACAGGATATGGACACACTTACAATCACACAAGAGATATTGAGATAAAAACCTACTGGCAAATAAATATCCTGAAAAGTCAGTAGACATCTACAGCACGATGAAAAGGTGCAATAAGCCATTTCAAACAGGTCAAAAGAAAAATATTGCTTCTGATAAACGATAGCAGACATAAATTGAGATCTGCTTTATCCCGTACGCGTGCGGCTGCCCAATTATTCTTGGTTGAGACTATCGAAAAACCAGTTCTACACTATCACAAACACAGTTTATTTGACTATTGTGAATTTCATGTTATCTACTCGTTCAGTTGCAGCTGCAATGACATGGCGAAACAGATTAAAATCTATCTCAACGAGTGGAAGAACTACTTCGGAAGTGGCTAAAACAACTAAGGATAAAACAATCTGCAACCGGTGAATCCGTTGCTCTAAATTCCACATAATTGTTTGTTAAACACAATATGATAACAGACCATTAAGTTGGTCCCTTTAGGTCATTCAGAATATTCTTACACCGTCAGAACCCCAAGTTAATGGCCTTTAGCGCAGCTGCGTCGATCAGAACTCACCAGTCAGTGCTATATGCACAGTGTTTGAAGCAGCATATCTAGTGGCCGTGGTGCTGACGGCCAGAAATGTGGTGTGAATGTATGCGTGTCTATACCGTATATATCTCTATTTGTCTGTTATGTATAACCTGCGTGTTTTACGTTTGCGACTGATGAGATTAAACGGAAGGCTAATATACACAACGTCTTCTTCTCGCGCTGATGAAAATAACACACATGGAATTCAATGGACAGTTTCTTCCTGTAGATCTGGTGAACATCACACAAGTCAAAAAATATTTCTCTATTCCGATGATAATGGGAAACTTTCTTCACCCATGTACGAATCTGATTGTGTTCATTAGTGATGGTTATTCGGAAATTTGGCTACCTCACGTCGATCACGTTTGGCCGTGAATTCTGTGTTCAGAAATTTTTTATTTCCAAATTGACTGCAAAAGCGTGCTTTCTCCTTATTTGGGCTAGTCAGAAGTACATGGTCTTGCGGTGGTCAGTAACCAACAGGAAACGCGGCTTGGGTCAGTAGATGTTGTCGGGTAGTTGTCTTTTTTCCGATAGACTTCATATGCAAAATTACCCGCGCTTTTCTGTATTCGATAACCGAAGCTCTTCTAATCGGGCCTTTTATGTAGGTTATACCAGTATCTTTTCAATATCCGTTGTACTGCCGATTATTTCTATCTAACAGGACGTCAGTAGCATAACAGTCACCTGGTAATGTACCCACTGTGTTGTTGAATGAGTATGGCTCCGTCAAGACTCCTACGTTTTGTGGTTTGACATACTTCTATGTAAACATACTGACATAAACTAGGGCAACTCAGCTGAATAAGTCGAACGCAGAGATGTTACACTCTGTAGGTTGCTTTGCGTTTTTGATAGAGTCCTATGAAACACCAAGTCATTCTTTAGAAGTGCTGTAGCAAAACTACATAACAGCATTACACACATCAAATACCAGGGAAAAATTAATGGTTTTCACCGAGTCTTCCAAGACATTGCAAATCTCCTTCGTTCTTTAATGCACCCTTTATAATCCATCGTTTGGTTGACAAACAACCCTTAACAAACAAATCTGCTTAATGGTACCTGCTGTCTCTCGGCTTACCGCCGCCTTCTACCTGGGGGTAAGTTTTCCATGACCAACTGTCCATGGTTATGCATTAAGGTGGCCGAAACACTAGGACGATGGAAGCAAAGGATTTGATCAGAAATGCGTATACACTTCAGCACCACAGATGTATGCGCTGTTCTTTTTACAGACTCAGGGAAATAGGTTCGGGCTAGTCACAGGTGATTAGAACTCCTGTGGATAGTTTGTGCCTTGGGTTTCCTTTTTGGGCCCTCGCATTATTATTAACCTGTGGCCCTGGTGACGGATATCCCTAACATACTCGAAAGAAAGTTCTACGGCAGCGACTGTTCAAAACACAACAGCATAAGTGAGTGATTTGTACTTGTGAATGCTGTGCAAGGTTCACCTGATTATCCATGTTCAGACAGAGGTTGGAAGCATAAACGCCTACTAACTGCTCCTAGAGATGAGCCCGTGTAGACCCGTTTATATGTTTCTCAGTAAAACCTCTTATGGCGGTCGCTGGGCCGAATAATAGGACTGACTGAGCTTCAAAAGGCACAAACGTCGAAAAACATATTTCTAATAGGTGTCGTTGGAATTAAGAGCATTATGATAGAACTGACCAGGCATAAACTTAAAAGAAGAGTCATAAGTGAACAATAAAGGTAGAATGTTCGTTGTAACTTCAAAGTGTTCTTCAAGCCAATCGGACATTTCCGTTTCAAGTATATAATATCTGATGGTACCGTCTCACTCATATTTAAGCATCTGCTTGTTTCCGTGAGCAACATACACTGATCGCACGACCATGCTGCCGTCGAATGAAATACAGGAACACCGTCCCGTTTGGTAGCCGACCGGACAACATAACAAGGGTGGGAGCGCAACTTTCATATACGTGGTCTTCTGTGGTCGCAGATTACGTAGTAATTAAGTTGACCTAGTACTCCACAAGTTTGCTGGGCAGATGCTTGGAGTAATGCATCTTGGTGGCCAAATCAGATTTCATAAACCGACTATGGATCTCTAACTAGTGAGGAAAGCTGACTGTTGTTTCGGCAGTATGTTTCTGGAACAATGGAACCTACACCACAGCAACCACCTCCGCTTTCCCTACGTGAACTCAATTTAACACTGTATACGAGAACACGCAATCAGTGCTGAAAATTATCTTCATTTTCCCACTGTTACATTTAGCCTGAAAAAGACCCTCAAAATAGGTTAGCCCGGTAAGTCTTTACTCCTAATGAATGTGTATGGTAGCTGGCAATTAGTGGAGGTTTTTGTGATCGAAATTCACGACATAATTGAGTGGCACATGATATATTTATAGTTAGCCAATAAAGTTCCATAGAAATCTGATAAGACAGTTGAGCAATATGCGTAAGTATTTAATACGATGACATAAGAGAGGATCAACCGCGATTACACTTTAAAATAAGCCAACATCAGTCAAGTCAACATCCTGCAACGATTCCCCGCAGTTCTTAAAGGAATATACTTTTCCTGAGTAACCTCGTGGGTGATTTCAGTTATAACCTCTGGACAAATACTAGCGTACAGTATTTATATGAAATCAAACGAAAACGTTTTGGTTTCACGAACCGTAAACAGAACGAATATCGGAAAACACAATGTGCGTTGTGCTGAGGCTCATTATTGTGTAATTCCTCGGTTAATTCACAGTCAGTTAAAACCAAAAGAATTATCGGTTTCATATGCACACAAACTAACTCTCTATCCTTATTCGCACCTGTTGCCAACAAATGGTGACCTCAGGTGGACCGTGAACACATACACTCTATTGGCAGCCTGTCTACACACCGCATGTTACACACCCACACACGTGCCAGCTGATGACTACCTCATTTAGAGCTTGTGAGTGCACATTTTCTGATTTAAATCGCTCGATAAAAGCTCTCCGAGAGGATCGAAACGTTGCAAACCTGATAACTCTATTGATTTTAACTCCTTATGGCTCAACTAAGAATTTACTTAATATTTTTGGTCTCACGTTTCATACCGTAGTCTTTCGAAACCTTTAGGTTTAGCGTGCTATTCACATTGGGATTGGCCATAGTCATTCAGTAGTCATCACGCAGTAACTAGGTAAACCTCAATGCGATATACCTATTTAGTTTTCTTTAAATTCTCGTCACAGTCCCCCGACTTTTCCTGGAAGAACACGTCCTTTGCCGAGAAAAAGACTATGGTCAGTCAGAATGGACGGAAACCCCGGGAATAGTCTTGGTGTAGCGTTCAATAATATTTTACCTATTCAACCTTCAATCTTAATAGCTCATTGGTTACCCAGTGTTGCTGATTACAAGTTTTGACAGTTGTCTCTCAACCTACTGATTCCAGGATATTTGTGGGTTGTCATATATCGTATATCGATCCATATACGTTCAGCTCTGATACACACTCATTAGAAACAAGTGACATTTTACTGATTTGATTTGATTTAAGAGATCGGCTGGTTTAAGTGAACATTTTTTCTGAGTATTGGCTTACCGTTTTGTTTATCCTTATGAGAAAAAGTTCGGTTGTGTCACTACATTATTTCAGTCCGTGGTGGATACATTACATTTCGCGAGCAGTTATAGTTGTTCTAAAGAAATCACCTTGAAAAGTCGAAGTATTGTAATTATTGTAATTATTATTATTATTATTGTAATTATTTCAAGTGAACAGGTTCTCATTTCCAAACATACATTGAAAAATGCGTCAAAACATGTATCATCGGACGTAAAACATCATTTTACAATGCTGATGCGTGTTCTCATCCGTCGAGACTGGTGCACTGCCTATGTGTTTCTTGACTTTTTCCACAGACCGCATATGCATGCATCTGACGGTCTTTTCAATTCCCGTTATTCCTGACATTCAGGACTACCCTATAGGTTTCCTTGTGTTTGACTCCTTTGAACTTATCCAGTAGCAGCGCTGTACATTATACGCCAGACGGTGCTATGCGATCAAAGTTTCTCATATTCACGGATCCAAGTTCCATCTGGAACTCTAGTGAATGCGCCACCAACACATTATTTCATCCACTGTTTGGTTTGACGTTTGGTCACCACATCAACTACACAGGTACTGTCACATACTTTGGTGAGACAAATCCCTGGTAAATGACTATCCACCATTATATAACACGTTGAGCAACACATCCCGCTTTGACGTTGTCACACTAACTGAACTGTTCACAGAGAGAATTTTCAACGTCAAGACTTAATACATCAAATTAATCTCAAGATAAGGACCATTTTCACATCGGCATATACTCTTGCGGTACTCTGCACGCATCCATTAGTTTATTCAGTGAGTCGCACCAATCCTAGTCATTTCCACCTTACACTCAAAGTTTTGACTAATTCAAACATTTGATATGTCTATGTACCTGTTTGTCTCTTTTTACCATCCATGTATATATCCTACTTATGTATATCCATATATTTTTAAATATGCAGTTATTCTATATATATATATATATATATATATATATATATAGACCGGTCAGATTTTCACCAACAGAACATAAACTTATACAGAGGAAGACAGATTCTGAACGCTAACACTTTTTTTGATAAGGGACGTAAGTGGTTATGAATAATCAATTTCTTCTTTCGGAAAAAGCGTTAACTAAATGCACTGGATAATTTACATACCGGCGGTATTTAGTGGGACTATCAAGGACGGTTGTACTATTGTCTGTGCAATTTAAAATTGTGTGCACCCGTGGAAGTCCTAGAGTAGGAAGGCTACATCATTGAGTTTTTCAATCAAAAAAGAAACTCCAATAAGAAATCCCAATAAAACAAGATGGCCTGCCTGGTTAGTCCCTCTATCAAACAACACCAAATTTCATTTTCTTTATCAAACATCTACAAGATAGAAAGCATAAATTTGAAATAACTAACGCGTTGAGTGAGCTGCTCTTCACAGCGGAATGAGGAATCCCGCGATTTGCTGAGAGTACAACTGTCATGTATGTCTGCCCACATTTGTATGTTCATAAGCGACATACCATTGCTAAGTAATGAGGGGTGAAACTGTTTTTTCGAACAGAATTTGCTTGGTCCTAGCTGTTATCCGCCTAGTATATTTCCTTTGAGTTTAGCTCAATGTGCTCAGAAGAAACCCGGTTGCAAAAAACTAAAATTCTACAGGATTCGAACCGCTAGAATAAACTACATACGCCAACGTAGCGAGCGCTGAGGATGGAATCCACGCCCAGGGCTGCAAACTCAGTTCACATCCAATCTTCTTTGTTACAAATTGCCCTAGGGGAGTGGATCTCCAAGTTAAGATACACTGACTCCATCGATAAACACTGGAATTGTATTACCGATACGGAATTTAACCGATATGGTGATTTACAAAATCGAAGTTTGTGTCTTCAATATGTCCGATAAATTATTTGGGGAGTTAACACTCACTGTTCACACTGGTATTTTTGTAAAATCTCCACTCAACCCGACTGCTTTATTTTAAACAGAAAATCACCCAACCTTGATTGCAATATTTACAGATTTGTAAGATCTTCGGCTAGTCAACTAGAAACACTAGACTGGACGGTTGCTATTACTGGATCTCATTAACAGTAAACAGAGTGATTCTGTCAATTCATCGTTTAAAATAACCTGACAAGATAGGCGTTATTCACACAGTGTTGTGTTGGCTTGTTCGGATGTGATCATTCAGCCATGACTGTTGTGAATTTACTGTCGTTGTGATTAACGTGTTACTGTGATATACATGGGGATTGAAGTAAGATTCCCAGTGTGGAAGGTGTTATGCAATAGCAATAAGCTGCGCTTATGGCGGAACTCGAATCTAGTGTTGTAAGCCAAAAACGAGGATGACGCAAAGGTTATGCGCTTCAACATGAATAGAAACACAAACACTCATCTACGTACGACACTGGTATCAGAACGTCACGGTTGTGTAATAGACGCCAACGTTCACTTCCTTCATGCACCAAGAGCCACTTCATTCCACTCTACGTTTCAAAACTTCTGTATTTTTCTCGCGGCGACTTCACTGTCAAAATCCGTGCTGATACCTCATTACTGGATAGTGGTGGTTTGAGTATTATAGTGCGATCGCTCGTTCTTACGACACTACCTCTTACTTCCGAGATGGGCCAGTCGATATGTTTGGCTGGATGCGAAGGTTACAGTCCGTCGTAGGTGGTGTTTATATATACGATTAGCCCGGTTGGCATGTAGGTTTTTAGAAAATTTCTGAGCGCTATCTGGATGTAAAGGGATTGACTTGAAACTCGCCGTCACTTTATAACAGCTTACTGTTACACTCGGCAAGCGTCTCACAAAGCTCACAAACTCAAACAACCACGTCAATCCTATCCCCTATCAGAAAACAAAGTTCTACGTTTTCTAACAGTCATTGTATCTAGCAGTCTCCTCACAGTTGCAGAAACACGTATACTGATAAAACAGAACGATCGCTTGAAATCGGTACCATTGAGCACGTCCGAAACTAGTTGAACGTTGCAATAACTTAACCGCTGATGAGTGATACTCAGCAAAGATGAAATGCCGATTCACCCATTGCAAAGCAATTATAGACCACAGGTCACATCGCCAATATCGCATCTTCGTTTATGTATGGTTGAACGCTCACAACTCACAAACGCGTAAGTGTATCGGAACATTGTTTATGAGTCATTAACATCCGGTATGTGCGCACATAAACTGACTCTCATTTTTTGCCTTCCGTGGGTTTAACTGTGAGTACTACTCACGATCCAGCTTGATTTGTACTTTCAACCGTTTACGACGAGTCTCGTTTTGTTTCCACGCTTGTCACACCTTTAGGGCTGACGACAGTGTGCGAAATGCATTCATATCTTGATTTGCGTCTTCTGGCTAAGCTCAAGTAAATGCGTACTGGATGAACCAGCAAATGATTTATTATGACACTCGGACAACAGAGTCTAAAAGTATGATTTCCAGCTGAGAATTATTTCTGTTGTGCATACCTCTGCTTAATACGTATTCCATAAGATGGCTTGGGAAACTGCAACTAGGGCTGTTAGTCTACTTACACTAGTAGTATTGTTGGTAATAGGTGATATCGCTGAAAAATGTCGACATTCAACCTCACATGCTAGGATGTGTTCTCAACTATTTACAACGTCTTACATTTCGAAACTGTGTCTAATTTAATGCTCAGACTTTCGCTTGATGATTTACAAAAGGCTGTGGCTAATTCGTCTGGTCAAAACTACAAAATCAGTGAACACCGGACAAAGAGTCTAGCAAAGCTGCAGGCAACAGGAAATCCTTCATGTCTGAAGTTGTTTCTAACCATACTAAGACATAAAACCAGTCTAGCGAAACAATTATAACTTCCGGTGTAAATAAGAGGGTTGTGCTGAAAACTACAAGAAGTTGGAGGATGAAAAGTAATTTTAAAAATTTCGCGTATTTGGATAAAATTCCCATTCAGATGAGAACCAATGTAAAAACTGGTCTGACTGCGGATCATACTCTAACAACTGGATATATTGTTCACCTCCATTTGAATACGTTACCCCCTCTTCTGTATATTGACAAAAGCAATTTCATGTGCTTTTTTGATAATGATAGTCCCTTCCACACTTGGACATGACGAGCAGTCGGTAACTGCACAGGACAAACACTTTTCTACGCGTTCTGTTTGATTGAGTTTTATCTAGAGTACTTTACGTCTCAGCCAACTCAATTGGTCTGCGTTTGACAGCGCAACATGTTGTGTAAATTATCGGGTACCTCAAAAGCAATATTGACCATAGATATACTCGAAAAATAGATCGAAAAAATGCTTTATTGTCTGTCTTTCGGTATAAGTCATTTGCCGTGAAAAACGAAAGTATCAATTTACCAAAGCCTTAAAGTGCTACAGTCCACAGCAGATTGACTCATGGGAAATTGCCATAGTAAGAGAAACGTGGGAAACAAAAGGAACTCTGCGGAACTAGAATCGTTGCAGTTGAACTCGACAGATAACTCCTCACTTGAACTAGACATTTACTGTGATTTCAGCCAACAATGTTTATGTCAATGATTTAAACCGTGAAGCAGTATGCCCGCATACTCTTTACATATGGCGTCCATGATATGTGACACTCCTTAAAATACTTCGTCAACCACGTGTCCAGCTTCATTTGTGTTCTGTTATGTACAACATGAATCATGTTACTGTGTATCGCCCATATAGTAGACGCAGTCTACCATGGGATTTTGTGCGCATTTGCGAACTCCAGCTGCCGAATACAAAGTCAACAACTTTTGAGTTGTCACCTTCCTTCGTTGAGGCGTCGTCGTGTTAGTCCAACGTTCCTCTTTGGCCCCTTTGACAGAAATGAACGAGGTACCATCATAACATTTCACCATTACGGTCTACTGGAGTCAGGATGTAAAACCAAACATGGGTACACCATCCATGAATTTTCACACATACCAAGCGTTAACGTGATTTGAGATGTATACATTTGGATAAAAGGAAGTAAGACGGTATTTCGTTTATCTTCTCAGACTAAACTAAAAGCCTGTTTGCTCTGACTATCAGTTGGCCAAAGGATACACTGGTTACTATCCACCAGTTGTCCACAATGCTCGGCGTAGTCTGAATACAGTTAGGCTGATCTCATTATTACCCTACCAGTTGGTAGGAAGATGGCAGCATATTGAACGATCTCTCAGATCACTCAAAGTACAACCTACGGGTTTGTACACAAGCGTATAATCAGCAGACCAATAATCGTTCCTCGATTACTGATGAGTATAAGGAGATTTGGGTTTTCATCTGTGCTGAGCTCCATCCACAGTTGATCGCAGCTTCCGCATTCTCACAGACTTTCCAGTCGAAAAGGGCCGGCTGGAAAATCGCTACTCGGTTCCGCAATCCACACTCAGAATAATTGTGTTTGGGTCATAGGGTTACTAAGGTCCTTGGAGCTGATTGGACAATTTGGCCACCTAGTTACTCTCTCATTTAGAATTCTTCAATCTTATTCCATGACTGTTCGATTTTGTTTCCACTCGCCTGACGACTGTGACATAAATTTTTGTGTACGTTTTTTGGTGACGAATAACCAAAAGCAAACTGCTCGTCAGATCACGTTCCTGTTGCGATGAGCTAACGGTTATCAATACTCCAGAGGAAATGAATTTTGGATTATCAGTTTCAGACGGAAACTGAACATAACGAGTTGGTGAAATTATCTGATATATTGTAAGGAACAGTTCAACAACGCCATCGATGTGTACGTTCGTGTGACGCGGTGCCATCTGAGGACGTATCGAAAATTTTCAGATCTGAACAAAACCACTTGTAAGTAGGCCACAATCGCGGGGACTTCCCATAGAAGAGAGCATTATCCTGAGAATGGTCACCCGTTTGGCTGATTCTTTGAAAACGGAAAACATTAATGCCTCCAAAAGCTAATTCTCTTGTTAGAGTGAGAGATATGGGTTGATTAAGTGCAACGGAATTATGACTGCTAGATTTAGTAAATGTCAGCTATTTGCCCGAAGATGATATCCAGCAGTTCTTACAGGATTTGCTGTCGTTGCTAAACAAGCCAGACGGGGAATGTGTATTATTGTCAACGAGACCATCCCCCAACAGTGTTACATGCTCAATAAGATATTGAATAAAATTCGCGATTCTATATGATGCAGAAAAGTTAGTAAGATAGAGTAACGACGTTTTTCGGTTGTGCAGTGCTGTAAAAACCTCTGGCAGTTAGTAATTACAATTCCTTTCATATTTCTATGGCGTCCAAAGAACGCTTGCCGATTATATTTTTATTGTTAGCTATGTAGTTCGAATAGAAGAACGACAATTTAACGTAGATGGATAGTGTAATTGCTCATCGGAACTTGAGGGGCTGTTCTAACATATGGCTGATAATCTTGCCTTCACCACGTCCTCTCTGATGAAAGCGATGGAAGTTATTTCCAGAATTCGTCATTTCACTGAGTACTGTTGATAATGTATGATGTTCTTCTTGTTACAGTACGTTGCGTTTGTGTGGCCCGATGTACATTCGCACATGTTAGTCAACGGCTTTTAAAGATTGTTTCCAACGAAGGTCTATTCTAAACATCGTTAATAATTCATAATGAGGTGTCATTCGTAATTTTCACTCCTATACAGAACTTGACAAAGCCAATCTCAATGAGGACTGAAAGAAATTCATATTGCCATCAACGTGTTGGATGTTCTCTCACCTAGCCAATTTGGTTTTGTTTGTGGGTCTAAGACTAGCATATAATTCAACATGATAAACATTGAAAAATGATCAGGTAGAGACTCGCTTACACTCCAGATGAGCCACTTGACCAGACGCCCACTTAAATGTAAGTAGCACAGAAACCATTAGGTCTACTGGAAATGTTTCCTTTTCAGGTGCACATCTGTTGAAGAGGTGCATGGAATGCATGATCAACATCACTTATATGTAGGTAACACAAACGTGTAAGACGACACTTAAAAAGGTGTACGCACTTTTTCAGTATCTTGTAAACAACCAATCCGCAAGTAGACATTTGGTGTTCTCCTACACCCATCGGTTTATCCTTTTCTACCTATGCAAGCAAGGGTCGCCTGAACTGGCGTAGAAGTTGTCAAGTGCTTTAAAATGTCGTCAAATTGGAGCTCAACGATAGTGCAAATGACTCGGTGGAAGGCCCAGAAGAATGTATGACAAACGTTTCTTACAGTACTGCCATCCTTATATGTTTTCCACCCGTGCACATAGGTTTTGTGAGCAAATTCTGTATTTTCTGCTGGAGGTTGAAAGGGCTTTGAAGATCGAAATGCTTAATTATAAGGAGATTTAACAGGCTAGTTATGCCATCCAAGAACTTTAGCCCACGTTAACAAATCTGCAGAGGTAAATCCATTGGTGATATCGATTGGCCAATTACCATGTGGTAGTAATTACACCAAATGAATGAAGCATAGACAATCATCAGAAGTCTACGGGAACTGTAAGCTGGTGGTATGTATATTTACATACATATAAAGAAATTATTAATCAGGGGATGGTGCAATGATATTGAGGTTACCAAAAGTATGTCTTTTTGAATGCCTAGTGATTACTATGAAATCAAAGTTAATAATGGTATATTTCCTGATTTATCTTCGTGCTTCAAGATATTGGTGTTCCCTTTGAAGACAAGCATAAAAATTACTCATGGAGTTCTGAAAATGTGCCACTCAGTCCTGAGAATCTAATGAATAGAACGCAATGATCACGGTCCTCATTTCTCGCAAATATAAACTTACTTGACTTCAGATCGGGTATATAATCGAGTACAAGATGATACAATTGGGCGCATACTAATTTTATTAAAAAATACACAACTGAACATTTACTCGGTTCCGTTCTACTAAACGTACGGGGGTACAGTTACACAAGTGTATTAAAAGCCTGATAAAAATTGTTTGTGTGACGGTGAAACAACTTGTTTCCAAACCAGATAATGAGATCTACTGTTTCAGAATACCGTGCATCCGGAATCTGTATTTTACGTAAAAACAGGCGGAATCACGTGACTCTTCTATGGATAAAATGTTCTGTCTCTGCAACTACCTTTGAAGCATACAAAAACCTACGTGCGTAGAGGACCTTCATATACAGTGTACTTTGATTTTCCAAGGGATGTTAAGTGTAACAGAATTGAGCCTAGTTATCAGGTTAAACGATTTGACAATCATGAGCAATCAAGCCAGTAGAAGGGCCATCAACCGTGCAGTGTCAAACCATTCATATTTTGTCTGAATGACGGTTGCCTTTTTGCTCAGTAAAAGTATCACCACATACTTATCGGACAACAAAAGAGATTTTGTGGTTAACATGAATGTACACATTATGCGTGTGTTATAGATATGCCAGGTTAAGTTATGCTATTACGTGTGTTGCCTTACACAGTCGGTTCAAGAAACTCAGCAGCCCCTACTGATATTGGTAGATGCGAACTTCGGTAACAGAGAACCGTTGTCGTTCGGCTGCATGTTTTGGGTTGTAATCAGTTTATAAAAACAGCATGGTCGACTACTGCTACTTTGTACACAACAAATACAACCAGCTCCGTGGGTAGCTCGTTCAATCACCTGTTTTACCTTAGCCTGCTTCCGTTACACGTTCCTGTGCAGTGACATCAGACAGGTAGCTTGTGTTATTCTTTCTACTATTCTAATGGATCACAGCTTGTCTTTCATTCATGAATACCTTATGCTATTTATCGTCATGCCTGGGGTCGGTAGCCTGCGTGACACGACAGAGTATCAGCAGTGTACTCGTTTGAGAGATTAGGTTAGACGGTTGTGACAACGCAGCATACGGAATGGTAACCAGAGTTGGTGTGTTGCTGGTAGGTAATTGGGAATGACGGTACCATGCTATCGGCTTTAGGAGAATTAGAAAGAAAAAGTCAGGGCAAAATAACTTTAAAAAGAAATGATCAAAACTTATCACGACATCTCCAACCTAGCATTGACCTACTAACTTTCTACGGTGAACCAGAATGACTACAAAAAGAATACGTCCTATCACAATGCGGACCAGGTGTCCATATGATGTTCCACTATTAGTGAGAAATCAAAGCGATTGGTACGGGAAAGGCGAAATTGAGTTTAGCTTCTGAAGCAGTGAATCAGCACTGCAAATTAACTCGTCAAAACAACGGAAAGTGAATTGCTGGCTCAAAACGTATGTCATTCTCGAGGCGGTAGAAACAGAAGGCTAGAAGCTATAGTTATAGCTGCCTAAAATCTATCTTCTAGCATTTTCACCAGAAATATCAAACAAAGCAAATGGCTAGACTGTAGGAAACAGTGCTGCATGGGCCAGCTCGTGTTCTTCAGAGGTTCGGAGTGCTTTAGGTAACTGTTCGAACATTAGCATCATGATTTTAGAAACACCCATGACAGCTTGTTGTTGCGCATTTCCAGTTGACGCATCCGACACTGTAGAGTCTAGCAGTGTTCAGTCTCCAGAAGGTCTGAGTTGTTTTAGACCGATTGGTCTGCACTACCTAAATTTCGCTTACGAAACTAGTGGGGGTCGGTTAAGCTCACCTTTGAAGAAATCGGTGAATTTGTCCACTCAACTGAAAGAAAAGATGCAAGAATAATGAAGTTTATTTCTTCTTACTAGTAACTCGATTAAGCCGATCTAGCACAGAAGAAGCATAGGGTGAACAGCACTTCTATTTTCAAATGTTTTCAAGCGACTACACTGTCTACTCATTTTTAGGTCGACTGAACTGGTAAACTATCGGTCAAAATGCATCAATAAAATAAACGTATCACTGGAAGCCAGTTTCTGCATGCGTATGTATGCAATGACTCATATAAAATTGTCCGCATCTTGACGTCAGGACCTTATGATAAGCACAGGGACAGCAATAAAGATTGTTATCAGCAAGTGGTTTAAGGGTCGAATCACCAAAAGTTAATTGCGATGAATTCCCAGCTGAGGATGGCATGCATTTATTAAAAAACTGAGTTTTACACCAGGGGTATCATTTTTTGTCAGATAGTCCGCAGTAAGTTTTAAAATTATTGCCCGCAAAGCAATATTAGTTCACATACTTTGGTTAATGTGTGCAGTGTTAGCGCCAGCATGACTATTGTGTCATATCACTTAAAACGACTGATCAACATCAAGTTGATCGGACAGACGAAGTGTATTTGGTATTATTCTCACTTACCTTAAGTTGAGCGATTGTCCGGCTGGGAGAAAATGACGTTTGTACACATTCTCACTTAGCAATGCAATGGGCCGTGCACAGCAACACCACAACATTGCGCAATCATACTTTCTTGTTTGGGCCCAGTGAAATCATATTAGCCTTTGAGAGTCAAATAAGGATGGAAAGGTCTTCTGGCATTGCAGTATGGTGTTCAGCTACAGTTTTTCAAAGCAGCGAGAAGTGAAATCGTCAATTTAACCATAGAAAGGTATATCGAACAGTACACAGACGTGTATTTGCGTTGTCATACGTTATTGGACGCAAACCATTTGATTAAATCGTCATTTAGTTAGCCGATAGCGTAACTAATTACCAGGACGAATTACCGAGGTGATTTACTCATAATCTGTCATCCTCAAGCCAAGCACGGTTTGGAACAGCACTGCCTGTGGGATTGGAGTAAATTTCATGCGACCACATGAACGGTATGCCCAAGTACGACAGCTGAACTATGAGGTCAACAAGGGAGATAAGACAGGTTCAACCTAACCCACTGCTTAGTAATCAATCAGTCAAGTGACCCAGGAGTTCCACAGACCTGGCAGGATTTTTATGCATTCTACAGTGTAGGCCACCAACCCCACTACCAAGCATCAGCGTTCCATTATTTTCTAATGGTTTTGCACAGTTGTTCTTTTAAACGGTGTCTACTCGTGAACGTTCCATATTTCTACTGAATTTTATTGTACACGTTACAAAAGTTCATTACCGTGAGAATTCCAGCGTGAAACACTTAATAATGCATATAATGGAATTGTGTTCCCTGAGTAGTTTGTTGGATTACTTACGAAACAATAGGATGAATGAGTGACTGAATCCGAATGGGAGATGGCTGGGATCAGGTTTGACACCTTCCATCAACTACTAAAGAAATCGCCCATTGGGGTATACTGTTTCTGCCGCTGGCAAAAGTTCACTCGGATTTCAGAATATTTCCAAGTCGATCTCATTTAAATTAACAATCTGCTTTAGGACAAGCAATCAAGTTACAGTTGCCATCACTATATAAGTCCAGGTTGTTAAGAAGTGAGAAATATGCACTCGTCTGAAACATATGTGTTTAAAGGGTTTGCGAAAGAACACCCACAACACAAAAACACTTAACCTTGACAGCCATCACCTGTTCAGTTTTCAGTACTCTGTCAGGGGGAACCACAAGTTAGCTCTGGAACAACGTGACACATCAAAAGAAAATTGCCAAAACATTGCAAACCTATCCCATCCATTTGGTTCATCCACACCATTCAATCCGATTTCACACAAAGTTCAGCATAAAATAGACGAAATACTGATGGCATCACAATTGGTTCAATCAATTCTACAATAAAATTTGCTCCACTTTGGGAATGCAATCATAAGAGGATATCACTGTGCTATAATCATATAGCTGTTTTCATATACCATAAACACTAATTCAACACAGCAAAACTCTCCTTTGCTTCAGTTAGCTACTAAATGGCCAAATATTAAATGTCACGCAATGTTGATAATTATAATAAAGAGACTTAGTGTCCACTTTGATGAGACCCCTCGATAAAACCGATACAATATTTACTTGAGATTCACTGCTAAAACACCTATGAAGTGTTGTTTAAGGTTGTTGGGCAGATCCTAATTGAAAACTCCATTTATGGCAAAACTTAGTTTACTAGAATATTGAAAAAATGTGTCATAGTTTAAATCGAGATGTGTTCAAAAAGTTGACTAAAAGTTTAGGACAGGATGAACGGCTATTCCATTTGACGAGATTTCTGAAGTAAATTCTTTAATGCTTTCTAACTGAAGGTACGAATCAATGCCGGTCACTAAACGTCTCTTTGATTATGTTGACAATCTCACTTCTCGCCGCGTTGAAAAGCTGAAGCACCCTACCGCAATTTATTGTCGGAAGATCTTTCCTTTCTTTAAGGGTTGGGCTGCCTTCAATGTGTCCAAACAAAGAAGGATGATTGCATGATGTTGTGGCGTTTTTCCGCGCAAAACTGTGCCTCAAGGTCATGACATTATGTTAAGTGACAGTCTTATATCATTTGTTGGGATACATGGTTTGGTAAGGAGACCTTTAGTGTACCAAATGGATCAACAATGAGTAATAACTGTGTCAGGATGAATTCAGAAAGATCACGACTGGCGTGAACAGACGGCTGGATAAGTACGGTTCATTTTGCAAGTTGACCACCACCCAAAACTGATCGCAGCTGTTGCATCCCCATAGAATTCTCAGTCGGCCCCTTTCGAAAACAAGCACTAGACTCGAGTTTCTCCCTCATTAGATCTCGTCAGTAGTGCATATCATCGCCACTGCCGGGACTTGAACCCCGGCCACACTGTTCATGAGGCAACCGTATTTACCGCTGCACCACTTACCTCGCATTAGGCAAGACTGAATTATCATATGTGAACACTCAACCGCTTTCGCTTGTAAGTAATGATCAGGTTGCCAGATCGTCTCTGTAGGAGATACAGTTATTGTCTGTTAACTGCGATCGATAACCCCGCCATTAGGACTTCCTGGGGGGGGTCGAAATCTCCCGCTGGGTGAAATTTTAGATTACTGATGAATAGTTGGGGATTTAGTTAATTTCAAGTTAATTGTGGATGTTCAACTTGAAAGCAACGAAATCCCAAACTACTTATCAGTACTTAGAAGAGCATCTAAACTGCCGTGGACGAACATCAGAGTCGTTTC
Organism: Paragonimus heterotremus; assembly: GCA_013368495.1. Classification (NCBI taxonomy): domain Eukaryota; kingdom Metazoa; phylum Platyhelminthes; class Trematoda; order Plagiorchiida; family Troglotrematidae; genus Paragonimus; species Paragonimus heterotremus. The sequence continues at coordinate 34,637 of LUCH01000353.1, forward strand.
TAGGTTTGATTGCAAGTAAAAATTAATATATCGCACATACTGTGATGGTGAGCTGGGGATAGCATAACCCCTACAGATAAATCTGTTAACCACTGACTCCCTGTTGACTACAGATCGGAATGCTCAACGAACATTCGATGAAAAATACTACGAGGTTCATTCAAGCCTGCAAACCTAAGCATCTTTTCAAAAGTCTCAGCCCCGTAGATCACTGCAGATATATGCCAAATTTGGCACATATGAATAGCCTGCATTCTTCAAGGACTGTCGAACTAAAGCCAAGAAATATAACTTTATCTTTACGAAATCGTCAATTTTTCCAGGGCCTTTGACCATGAGATGATGTTCACTTTTTACATAAGCTAGAGTCGCATGACGTTCATAGGCACACTAACCGCTGGATAGCCTTATTCCCTTATTCGCAAAAAAACTATTGATACTTGTGAATCAATACTACTATCAAGGTCACGACAAGGTGCTATACGAAACAAAATTTTAAACTCCATATAGGGTTAATTTTCTTCTCCTGTAGTGTTGTGGCCTGTGTAATGTGTCATCCCCACACCTTGTTAAACATCTTTAAGGATAAAGCGTAAATCATTGCTAGACTCACATTTTTACAGCCGGAAGGATCACTAAGTTTATCTTTCTTTTTTTATTCTTTCCACATAAATTTTGCTACTGCTGTGATGATTATGTGACTAGACTTGCTTTCATGAATGCTGACTTCAGGTTGACATCTGGTAAGAACTAATTTAACCTGATGAGCAACGGACTACAACCTCCTAACCCTCTGTTAATAATTGAGGTACTGAAAACCAAACTGATAAGGCAGACAGCACAATAGCGTGAGCTAAACAGGAACTCAATCATCAGTAATGTAAATAAAAGTAAACAAGAGGCTTCTCAAGATAAATTTCGACGAATTTCATCCATCATATACTTTTCCCAATCACAGTTGTGCATATTATGTCCAATTAGTCAAATACTCCAGGGAATTTGAGCTTCGTGAGAGGTAACTAAGTTGGACGATCATCAATATTAAGCATTAGATCACTTAAACTGTCTGATCCTTTCAGATACCTGATGACTAACAACGATGTCCATATATTGTCAATGAGCACAAGTCACCATGCATACATTCAGCACGTTGGTGTGAGTGTGGGGCGATTTGGGTCGAAACGTAACCAGCCGTCTGTCAGTACGTTGAATTGGATAGTAAAGACTAGCTAACCAAACAAAGTGAATTTATGAATTTATTTCTCTCCGGAAAGCTCTGAAGTAGTCATATATTTTTGAACAAGACAATTTTGCAAGTATATACAATCTACCATTCGACAGAAGCATTCCAGAACTTGAACTCATTACACTTCTGTTAGACCTTAAAATTCTTTAAAAACAATTCTTCGACAAAACCGATTAGTTTCGTTGACCTATGATGGTAAATACACTATACATTGTTTAGTGCTACACAATACAAGGCAGTAGAGTTCAGATCTGCATCATTTTTAACAAACAAGGTGGTTTGGTCCACTGCACATTCACTAGTGATAGCCAAACAAAAGTTCTCACAACTGAGCATGGTTTGATATTAACAAGATAAATAGAGTGTATGGTTAGTTAAATCAATCACAATGACACGGATGTCTGGGCAAATTCCTTGGTGCTGAAGCAATCGGGCAGAAAGAGGGGCATACACATTGGGTCGGACCGCCAAAAGTGCTCCAGAGACTGCGATGGTGAACATTCTATGCCAGCCGGACGGGTTGACACACATAGAACTACTGGCTTCTCGCGCTGAAACGCAGATATACATAACGTCTGAAATATGTAAACCCGATACCAACGGGTGAAGTCAGATCGTTTCACAGGATTTCTTACCTTAGCAGGAACACAAGACTGGGCTTGCTGGTGATTCGAAGCTCAGGACTCTCACTCTGGAAGGTTCCTACCCCCACGGGCCACTATCGAGAGTGTGTGAGCACAAACAGACGATTAAGCAAGTGGTGGGTTCAATAAAGTGGAAGACTTTAGGAACTATTAGATCAAAGCAGCAAAATGTAAGAACAGTGAACTAGACTAATAGTGAACACAATCAACAGAATACTGTCAGCAAGCAGTACGTAATGAAATGCTGCATTGAACTCAAGAGGGTTTTGCAAACTACTGGAAGGCTGACAGGTCCTACAGGTTCTTCCGTGGTATTGCAACTGAGTTGTGAGTTCGAAGAGCAATAAATCTGAAATGCCAAGTCACACATGGCCTATCCACGTTTTGTGGTTTCGTTCTCAAGTAAAGTTCTTCATTTCAAGCTGGTCCTATTCTATTACGCTCTTATGAAAACGCCTCATGGCACCCTAGTTAAACCAAATTGGAGAATTCTCGAGCGCGATGCAGATAGTACATTTAAATAATTTGCTTGAAGCCAGCCTTTTTCTTTTTCAAGCACGTTAAACATTCTTTATTCGACTGAAGTGAGCATTTCTCGCATGAGAGAGTGGGTTACAAACAAATTCAAACGGTAGATGTTTTAAAGCATTCCTTGTTCTCATTTTGTAACTTTTAACAGTCTGTTCTGGACCTCCTTGTTTTTGACACAAATACCCTCAGCCAATGATGGACATTTGACAAAGACTCGCAACGCAAATCGTCGCTGTATTATACTCAGGATTTTCATCCTATTCTATAGTTCATAGGTTATCTAATCCTGCAACAGTCTGTAATACTGTGCATGTGAGACATGTGCGTGCTATCCAATCAATTCAGACGAGCCAATGAACAGCGGAGACCACCGAGTTGACAGTTTGAAGTAATGAGTACGGACGTATCCGGTGAAGCAACAGGGGCGTGAATCTAGCAGAATAGTAGAATCTGTCAGGATTCACGGCTATACGCAGTCTATCGGGGCAGTTGTAAACCTCGTGATTCAGGGCAGAACAAGAAGGAATGTTGAAGGTTTACTCAGGTAAAACTGGTTCTGTACATAAACAAGTAACGGTTAGCAAATTATACAACTTACACGGAATTTAACCGTCAGCAAATATAAACCAATACCACGGTAGCGTAAACAGTTCAGTGAGGCGGTACAAAACAAACAAAGAGCGAGTTCAAAGGGGAAGTTCATAGTGTCGGGGCAGGGTTGGTTATGTGTAATAATGTAAGAAACGTTCGGCCAGTAATCAATGTAATAAATACGAGGGTATTTGTTTGTAGGACCTACAGTACGATAGTTTGGCCAATGGGGTATAGGTATACAGATCAGTTAGGATTGGCATTGGGCACACGGCCGGTCGTGGATGGGAAGTCGGGCGGTAGCGTCGCTGCGCTGGGTGAGGCAGTTCTGTGGTTCGATTATCCAGCTGTCCTCTTGCCGTCCAACTACCAGTTTTAGTTGGAGTGATCCGAACACAATTTTCATTGATTCTGGCCAGAATCAACAAGCACCTTGGTTGAACTGGAAAGGGAAATATCAGAAACTTAGGCCCAGCGGATTAGAATATCAGCTTCAATCGCATATGAATAACACGCATACTGAGCACAGAAACAACAGCATCTCAGATGAAATGCCTAAGCGTATCGTCCAGATGTATGATTAGGGAGAGGATTGGGGCACGATAAAAAATGCGCGCTATGAATATTCAAACTACTAACGGTCGGCTGCGTGCTGATCCTATCAGATGCGCATTAAATACATGAACTGACCAACAAATTGTTGAAATGAAGGATTGAGTATCTGAAGATCCAGACCTGAAGTTAGTGCATTTGCAGGTGCACGTGGAAGTGTACTTCGAAAAAGAGATTATCCATTCTGATTAACGGTAGTTAAAAGGATGATTCAAGTATTACCAATCAAGAGCTGGTGTACTCATCATTCAGCCAGAATATCTAGAAGAACAACGATTCCAAAGGGTCGGTTCGCTATATATTCCGTTAAGATCATCGCACTGTTTCTGCGAAGTTGAAGGCCGAACTTTTGTGTAGTTCTATTTCATTCACTATTCAACTCCTGTCGTTTGTCATTGATATTATCCCTACACAGCCCTATTATCGCACGTCGTCAGTACTAATGCGACTCACAGGTTTACCTCATTAATCCCCACTAACGATCTTTGTCTTAATGCTACCGAAAGTATATGTTGAACAAAAATAGCATAATCAATTATTTACAAGATTTTTTGGAATAAGGCTGTCTGAATGTGTCATGGCCGCAAATAACTGTTTGCTGCGTTTTCCTACGAGCGTATACAGTTGTAAGAGATTCACTTAATTTATGCATAAAACTGGAGTAGGAATATACGCAAACGCAGTAGTCATGAAATATTTAGGTGACGGTCTAACCGGTTGATGGTGTGTTTGTATGTTTTGTATAGATCTTACGTGAATTAGGGAAAGCAGCTATGTGTAACCCTGATTTTTCATGTTTAACCTTTTTAGGGTTAAGCAATTTCCACCCCGATTACCCGTTCCTTTTTTAAGAGTTTTGCACCTTCTTACCTAATCGCATTTTCCACACTTCGGATATGGTTATCTAAGGGACTTTCTTTTCCGTACCTCAGACCAGCCTAATCACGTGAAGTGACTTATTGTACCATCTCTAGACCATTTTTGATTTTTATGTCTATGGTTTATTTGCAGGTCTGCATATCCCGTTGTTCTTTATGCGTGCGACTGCTATTTTATTGTTCCACTTAAACGCTTTGGAAGTATAGCTATAGTGTTTTTGTCGATACCGCCAATTACCTCGTTCTCCAGCCTCTGTCCCGTGAGTGAGGCACTTCCCTATTTCTCTCTGCTATAGCTTCTGTCTCATGAGATATCGTTTAAATTAATCCCGCATGTTCTAATTCTAATTACTTTTACTCACTTTGATAACATTTGTCTAAATCAGGTGGCTATTACAGGCGAAGTATAAGTCAAGGATTAATGGAACACCAGTCAAGCTGTTCTTCATACCGCACAAGCTCTCACGGTTCCAGTTGGTGGTTTACAACTGTCAAAGTCATTTATGTTACAACTCCCTATTTTGATAAGTTCAAACAAGTTGTTATACGGTTTAGTTATTCATGTATATCCGGCATACAGTTGTCTACATGACAAATGTGTGCTTTCAATAACGTTGTTCATCACTTGATTACAAGTAACCGTCGTGACAATAATTGCATCTCCGCCATACCTTCCATAATGTTGCCAAAATAAATTGATCTCTTCCGTTGGCGTGATTCCGCGGTTTACCATAATCCACGAATGTTGCTACAAGAATAACTCACTACCAGTCTATTACTTGGCACTGAGGCTAAGTAAATTTGTAAACATCCCCTTTTTCCGGACATGTTAGTGTGTTTCAAAAGAAAATAAGTTACAGTAACTCATTTATAATGTCCACGAAAACTGCTTTGTCAGTTAAAAATAGCAGTACTGATTAAAAGGGTTGACAATGTCCAGTAGTCAGTTTCCACTAATTCGTGAATGTTAGGTCCCCGGTTAGAGTTCTGAGAATGTTTTATTACAGTTTTTGTCGTCCCAAAAGGTCACGTGGTCCATAAGAATAACTCTACTTTCATCGTCAATTCGGAAACTGCAAGATGTCTTGGGTTGTCTTTCAGAAAATGGGATATTGTTCGGGCATAATGGTCTCATATTAGCATCCGACTGAATACGACTTACTTGGAGAGCGTACTTCTCTAAATGATGAGGTTAATCTCTGTTCATCTCTGCAGTGTCCCCTCGATACAATATCAAATCTGCTTAAACGCACGTTGTAGAATATGCCGTTTAATAACTACTCACTGGCGATCACATAAACGATAGGACTGCAAGTTCATCATTGTTGGTTGTCTGGGAGCCTCAGTATGTTGAATCATGAAGTCTTAAATTGGTTAACTGTGTCCAGTAGTATCAGCATGCAGTCAACCTGGGTGTGTGACTGGCCGGTTTGCGTGATCCACTACTCACGGCATGCCACCACGTCTATAACTTTGCCTATGCCTGATTGGACTGGAGCCTATGGCCTTCATGATTAGACACTATCCCCTGGCTGTTTAATCGTACATAGTGGCATTGTACAGCATATTGTCCTACAGTATAGTCGTTTTCGGTTGTCACTGCCTAAAGTTTCTATCATACAACTGTGACTCTTGCGATGAAATTTCCTACCACCTAACCGTGCCTGATTTCTATATTCCCGATATAACAACCGAATTTTAAAAAAATGAATTTTCTGTCTAAAGTCAGCCATGTGTTCAGGAATCGCGTTAACTTATGTAGCGAGTAACAATGGTTAGAATAAAAAGATGACTGCCAAATTTTATGTCATCACTCTAAGATAGGAATCAGCATTACTTGAACAGCAATACACTCATCTATTGAATGAGCTGAAAAAATAAGTGTTGCATGATTCTCTGTTATTCTGTATGGGTGGGGAATCGTAGAAAACTTGTTTTTTGGGATATAAACATGTATGAATATGTGTATGGACGTTGTTACGAGATAAGATGAGCACTCATACTAGACCTAGAAGAAAACGTGAACTTTATCGGCGAATTATCTACATACATTTAAATTGGAGTTTACGACAACGGACTGGAAAATCAGATATTATATTTTAGTTCACAAATTGGAGTTTCTCAGTTAAATGCATAGGGGATGTGCAATAGAACATTATGGAGAACAGAGCATACGTCAGCTCTAATGGATGTAAACGTGTAACGACACAGGCATAAAATATTTTAAAACGAACGGTAAAGGTGGATTAGACCAACTTATATATTTTTTTCTGATCTGAAGGTAACAATGTATAATGGGACATAAATTATATCCAGACATATAGATGGTAATTACCATGAAATAACTACTTGACAAATGTGATTCATGCGTTTGCTGTATGCGATTGTGATAGCGACTGTCGCTTATAACTATCATCTGTGCATGTCAGAGCAATAATGAGATTACGGGCGTTTGACTGTTGGATTTTATTATACAGTGGACTTTGTATTAATGTCTAGTTGGAAATGTTAAAGGAAGCGTATTCGTTTAATCATAATGAAACGTGCTTCTCTCTAGTGACGTCTCGCACGTATCAGCTGATAATACAATAGGATAATCCGTAAAACTTTGAACTGTTATAAAACGAGTGATAAAATACAACGTTGTTGAAGCATACGTAATATTGCACGTTCTTGCGGTAATTACTCAATAGATCACATTAGTTCAGGTAAGTACCGTAACTTTCAACATTTGACGCAATGTACAGTTTATGCTGCTAACAATAATGCTATAGTAAAACATTTACGGCATTGTTAATGCTGCTATAATGAAAAACAATGACCGGCAATATATCCAATCAGAACGTCCTTAACACACAGATGGTTTGGAAAAGTCGGTTTTCCGGATACAGTTGGAACCACAGTTGGAGCGGTACGAACATTAGGATGACATAATTTCGTATGCATTCAGTTATCAGATACGTCCAATATCAAATGTGTAACAAAGTGGAGAACACAGAGAAAGGCGGCGAACTATTCTTTGATGCATGATGTTGGTGAACTCACTGAAATACAAAGCAAGTCAAAATTAACGTACCAGTAGAATCGTCGACCATTTTTAATGTTTTATGAAGTTCCTGGTTGGGTTATTTATAACGATCGTAATTCTGCTCGATAACAATCGTAAGTAATGTGAAGTTAACAAGCAGATGAGCATTTGAATAGAATATCTCTTTCATTTTGCGCTTTCAGAGGGTATCCCTGGGAGTTCCAATGATTTTACATGTTACTGATGAGTTATCGGGGATTTAGTGCATTTCAAGTTAAACATCATCCTTAACTGACCGCAGATTTTGCATTCTCATAGACTTTTCAGTCGGCCCCTTTCGAAAACAAGCACTAGACTCGAGCTTCGCCCTCATTAGAGCTCGTCAGTAGAGCTTATCATCGCCACTGCCGGGACATGAACTCCGACCACACTGTTCATGAGGCAACCGTGTTTATCACTGCATCACTGACTTCACATTAGGCAAGACCGAATTATCATATGTGAATGCTCGACCACTTTTCCTTGTAATACTATACTTTTGACAGATATTGACTACCACTGTTGTCATCTCAACAGAGAGGAAGGCAGCAAATTTGAAGTCGCCCAACGGTTATTAGCTACGTTTCTAGAAGATGTTCTACAAGTCTATCAACAAGCGTTCCATGGCCGTACTCATCTTGAATTGCCAATAGTAATTATTGATGTACGAAGTCTAGTAACCGGTCAAGATCACTATTTCCGACTTCAACGCATTTCATTATGTGCTATCCAGTGTGCGTTAACGCAGTCGAGTTTGTTAATTGAAGAACTCGAAAACGGAGCTAAGCCAGCAGTTTCGCAAAACGGATTAAAATTGTACACATCTAAATCAGAGTTCAAACAGTTTACAGTGAAAATCATGAGAACTTACAAATGGAATCACTTGATCGCTCACTGGGCAAAAGTGAGATTCCTCAGCATTCATCTTCTTAAACACACGTAGTTCTGTCACTTAAAACTAAAATATAGCTCGTCATACTTTATCACTATCACGTTTTTATGTCGTTCTGTGTTCACAAATACAGTTGTACAGTGGCATGTTTAGATTCACCTATCCGTAAACACCATTGGGATTTTAGATCTTATTGATTGCGATAACTGCAAACTACTGTCGACCTCCAGCAGGATAACAATGAACATATGCGACTGGACGGTGTGTGCTTCTGGTTTCAGTTAGGTGCTTGGAGTTTCATTGGGCATTGCAAGAAATTCTAACATTTTGCCTCCTCTAAGTAATTCATCCACTTTCATTGAAGGTGTTCTATATGTGACTAGGCCAAAAAACATTTCGAACATGATATGGTTCTTTTGGAAGTAGTCGTGTTACCCACCTCTCCTGCATTCGGAGTGTCAGACACACAGGAATTCCACATTATTATTTATAAAATGTTTAGGAGATTTGTTGATTTAAAGAAGGTCCAACAGTGAAGCAGGTGGACTTAGGTTAAATTTGAAACTAAAATGCGAACGACATGCCAAAACACGACAGACTTTCTAACAGCTGAACGATTAAACTACTTTGAGAGCTCATTCAACCAACGTTTGGAATAAGTTATCTACCCAGTACATCATGTCATATGAAATCAACTAAATTAGTAGAACGACACTGACCTGAATTTTGCAACACGATTCAACCAAACCACATTCTTTGGATAGGCAAATATTTCTCACCCCTCACTGGCTACTAGAGGAATTGAATTATTTTATTTTGCCGTAGAGAAAAACATCGGTTTTAATTCGCTCCGATATTTATTCATTAACCTAAATCTCATTTAAACACTAATATCATGTTGGATTCAAGTTGCCACTCTGTAGCGACCATTGTGTATGAAAACAACCTACGATCGTGGAAGCTCTTAACACCAATTCCATTAGAATACAGCTATGAGGTAGCAAAACTTCGCCCAGTCACTCATATGTGAACACTAGAATTAGTAAATGTTGGGCGTGAAGTGTTTCAAGCACGAGTCCAGTAACTGTACCAAGTTCGGTTGAGAGTGGCGTGGAAGAACCGAAAGAAGTGGTTTCGTTTGCAGAGGTAGAAAACATTTTTGTAGATGACTCGTCTTTTGAGAGTCAACTGGCGTCTACCAGTTTCCATCAAATTTCATTTTCAATAACACCATATTTCAAGATTTTTATCCGTTTGTTGCAGACTTACAAATATTCGCCCATTTCCGTGCATTGACAAAATGAATGTAAGTTGACATGGTGGACTCTTTCTGCAAATGTAAGTAAACAGTACTCCAAACTGAATCACACGGAAAATGTTCTTCGCAAGACAAATCCTCTCAAAGTTTGTTCTACGTCTTTCTGTGCAAAACGGAATTCACTACAAATAAATCTTATCAGCGTGAGCTCATACCTCTGGAGCTTTCTCTGAATGATCGTTTTTATTTCACCTAGCGAACACGCAATCTAGACGGTGTCCCAGTACAAGAAACTAGGCGCCGTCAATATGTTCATGGCAGCGTTCATCATATAGCTGTTTCGGTCCAACAACTGTCAACGGTTTTGTAGAGGCAGTGGCAAAAATATCTTCTGAACGGATAGTTTTTCGCAGAAATCGGCTAGTAAAGAGATCGCCCACAGTGCATCATGCAGTTTTTCAACTGTACAGTGTACATCGGTTTTCACTGATGGCTATAATTTATTGTTTCATGCCAGTGACCGGTAAAGTATATTCAAGGCAATTTAATTTGATGTAGGTCTTCAGAAAAATCCGACATCTAAACTCACGACAATTTCAAATCAAGAAATCTCAAAATCCCAGAGGTTTCTCATCTTGACGGTCCTAGATCCTCACAGTCCGCTCACCGTTGGGATAAAATGTCTCTTGTAAAATATCGACATTATTATGACAACGTTGCTTGCAAACGCACATTAACAGATGATTCATTAGTATATAAAGGTATCTTTGAGCAGTCGTATGGAGGTCAGTCAAATACGAAAGAAGGTGGGATTTAGCCATTCGAATGACACCAGGAGCGCACTTCTGATGCCTGACATTAATAACGTAGTTTTTGTTCTTGCGCAAGTGGTGGCAAATTGTAAATATTACAAGTCAACCCCTAGTAAAGATTTACGTTCTGGATAAACTGCAGATTAACCAAATTGAAGACAATAACGGCAGGACGATTAACACGGTTTATTGGTGCTTTCATGTAGTGGTAACTGCACAACACAACTTTTGTTGATTATCGGCTAGTCATCAGACTGTTATAAGTGTTGTAACACATTCATGGTTTGCGAGCATCCTTTAGCAGAACAAAAATAACAGACTGTACATCGGCCAGGCGAAGTAATCAGCGTGACTGCTGGTGCACACGCAAGCATAGGTTGAGTGACGTTCTGGACTACCAGTTCAAACTCTTATTGTATCAAAGCAACGACTAGAGAGACAGCCAGTGTGAAGTGGCCGAACACTATAAATATAGACAGATTTTATCACCAGCGGTTTTTCGGGGAATCAAAATGCAAGAACCTTGTGCATCTCAGGAATGAATTCATAATTTAAATGCCTGGAGCTGCTTACTGGGAATAGACAAACGACGTGGGGACAGTTGCGGTGTGTTTTGAAAGCAGAACATCCGTACATATGAATGGCGGGCAGCAGCAAACGTTTTCGTGAAACATGTAGCCGAAAACATTAATTTACTCATTTGTCTCGGTATGTATGCTCCATAGTGAAGTTCTAGAACTTCCTTCAAAGTCTTCCTTAGCCGTCGCAACGAACAACGTAATAAGAGTTCAGAGATAATACTTTTCGGAAAAATGACGAGGTTATTCGTGAAGTGTTAAGTTTTCCCCCCAGTATACGGTCTGTGCAGACCTCTGTGTAGTAAAAATTTTACACGGACTAGAATGGTTGTCGGGGTATGAGATGGAAGGTAGAACGTAGGATGAGCACATGTTTATATGTTCACAGTATTGGAGGGATTAGAGAAAAAAGTATAGTTCGTACTGAGGTTTGTTTCGAACAGAAGAAAGCGACTTTTAACACAAGAACAGGAATTTTAGCCGTTGACTACGATCGACAAAATCGCTCAGAATTCATTTTAAAGAAAGTGCAAAGTTAGCTGATTTTGGTCTTTTGCTTTGAATGTACCAAAAGTGTAGCCAATCGTGTATTGCGAAAATGCAGGAAGTTGTGGAATAAAATGATTTTCTAAGGTAAGATGTTAAATACAGGTTCTGTGAACTGCCAGGTTCATGAACTGTCGGAAATGAGATCGTAGAGAGTTCCATTCCCCGGGTTATAGCTAGGACTCTTTTGCCGTAAATGATAATGAACTAACTGACGACTTGCACGATCTGCTTATATTATGGCAGCGCAAATCCTCAACACCGTTTGAATAAATTTTCCGATCGCCGAGGCATTCTTCTGTATTTATCCCAAAATTTCCGTCAGGGAAAATTGTCGCTCATCATATAAGGACTAGAATTTAGAATTGGGTGGGAGTCACAGGAAGTCATATCTGTAATACAAGCCGACTCGGGAAAATGTTTAACTGCACATTTTTGAACGACTCCCTTTGACGCTCTTGTTGACTGGACGGAAGCATTACAACGAAGGGGAGAAAAACAATTACCCGACCATCCTCTGTTTCTGTCCTTTCGCTGAATTGCGCAGCTGTCGGAACAAAGCAGACTGGTTGACGCCTATGGAAAAACTCCAGTGATTGTGCTCAAAATAGATTACAGACTGACTGCAACTGGGTGAAATTTGAAACATCAGGTAATCTGAGTGATTTTCAGGTTCAGATCTTTAGAAAGACATTTCGTACTAGCTGACCAATCGTTTGTTTTCCATGTGATTGGTGTTGGTGATCCCCGTTATACTACTGCCTATGGTTTCAAGCTGTTCCTTTTCCGCAGCATCTGTTTATCAACAAGTCTTTTGATGTTCCTCTTCATTAAACCAGTGCAAACGTTTGACCTCCTCAATTACTTACCTAGCGAGACTGGTTCTATTTAGTTTTGTGTCTGCTGGGATAGTGCTACATGATGTTTAGTTCAAGTAGGGTAAGTCTTTCATTACGTTGCGTTAAGCCTTTCCAAGTTAGTTACAACAGCAGGTCAAATATCTCGTGGCCGGTCTGGTAGACCGCATGCCGTGTTTGAACATGTCAGTCCCGCCAATGATTTGAGTATCGCGTGAATCTGAGATTTTGAAAACAGGACCTCATTTTAAGTTGCAAACTTACAATCTCACTTACCAGCAACGTAGATAATTGAATACCACGAAAACAAGGATGAGAAACTGTGGAGCGTAACGTACGCGCCAACTTATGGAGCAACAGCTCAACTTTTTAAATGTAAACGCCGATCGCCGATGTTCCCAAGCCCTAATCTCAGCCCGCCCCGGGTATCTAAGAGATCGGAAATGTAGCAACGTGCTGTGACAAGTCCTCGCTTCATTTCCTGACATGTGGTTGGAGGCATAACGCTGGACCCATTTACATATTAGCACACGGTATTTTCTATATCGGCTACTATTTGCATCATGACGGTGCGAGACATTTGTTAGATCATTCAGTGCAGAAACCTTTGTCTTTTGCTACAAATGTGGTTACGAGTTCCGTTCAGCTTGAATTGCATTGTTAAATCACCAGTAACCTATGCGCGATAATTTCCTTCTACTAAAGATAGACTAAATGACATGACTTAGTAAAGAAACCTGTGAGTAATCCAGTTGTGAAAAACCGAGGCTTATGTCGCTACTACTGTTGTCACTAGGTGTAGCGATGGTAGATTTCATCGCGAACTGGCTGCTACGCGTTTCTTCTCATGAAAAACTTCATTGGGATTTCAACAACCTAGGGCATTTGATGGATCATATATTGTCCAAGGTATCAGATAAGTAAGTGGGTCAAATGCAAAAGTTCTGGACACTCCCCATTGAAGGGAAGTTGTTCTACGGAATGTTATGATCTCGCTGACACTATAATGAAATTCTTCCAAGAAGTAAATTGATCCATAAATAATCAACTAGGAAATATTGGATAAAATATTAATGGTTTGTTGGACTTATTTTTAAAGGATGAAAGAAATTTGTGAATGTGAGTAACAGATGTAAACCTTGTATTATATCCAAATTAGAATATGCAAGTTGGTGAGTTGACCGTTGGAAGTTACTCCAGTTTTTATTATTACTGTATGTGACAAGTAACAAGTTACGTGGGATTATGATCTGCAGGTATTTCCAACGCATTCGGATGAAGTCTATGAGAACAAACCTTTATTTTCTGTAGACCTGATCAGTAGTATCATAGATTGCACGACTTTTCCCCAATGAGATATTCTTTATACATAAATGATGAAACGAAATCATAGTGAACTGAGAGTTCCACTCTTGTCGTGAGATTCAGTAACAAGTTTGTCCCTCTACCTCTGTCTAAGTACAGAAGAAAACAGTAAATTACTTGTGGTATAAATATCACCAAGTCAGTACATTTACAGACGTAATCCAATGCGTATTAAGAGCGGACAGTAATGGCCAGTTAGAAGTCTACTGACGACTAGTGCCAAACCCAAAATTTAGAACACTTAAGGCTGTCATTACAGTCTTCGGAGTTCGGCGCACGTATCGTGCAGCCAAATGTGAACCAATGTCGTGACTGTGAGCCTTTTCCGACTGTGACCGTGACAGTCGCGATGTGTGCACAAATTCTTTCGGCAAGAATTGAGCGGGCAACATAACATTTCGGTCGTGACTAGTATTGGTTTGTGTGTTTTGGGAAAACGGATTTCAGGGCCATTTTATAACGAAGCCCATTAAGATTAACTTTGCTAACCATTAACGTAATCGCAACGCCAAGAATGAGCAGTTTGTTTCTAGCTCCCACTCCAAGCTCACTGGTAGCAGAGTCAATCAGCCGCCGCCGCTGCCAGTTAATCTGACGTACATCGCAGTCGGTCACGTTACAAATTTAGTTTACTATTTCACTAACGTTGAACTAAACGCAAAACAACTGCCCACAACAAGCCGATGCTAGTGTAGTCTTTTTTTCTGTTACTGCATAGAGTAATTAGTCTGTCATGCAACGAGGCCTGTACTTAGACTGAATAAAAACACCATTCAGCTTGGTTTGCTTTTGTTGGACTTTAACCATTCGGGTTTTACTAAAATTGCCTTATGCATCGATTACAAGGTTCCGTGTTAAAAGGCAGAAATGGTCGAACATCGCAAAGTCGCAAAATCATTTGCTATTTGACAAGGCAATCCAGTTCCCGGTTACCAAAAGGAATTCGTACACAGCTTGGTCATGCTAAGACTAGCCTAATCATATGTAGGGTCGCCAAAGTTAACCAAACTTGGCGAAGCAATACATACATAAAACCCCGGACATTTCGTTTCTATATCCATTCAGAGAAGAATCTGCTTCTGTTTCCCCTACTTTCACTTCACAATCTAATAGATAAAGCAATTAAATGGGACGTTACAACCGAAACGCAAAATCCTTATACGCAGAATTCGGCAGAACTCTGAAACAATGCCAGAATGATGAATAATATAAGGTCATTTGCTTGAAACAGTTGCAGTTCCGTTGAATGTTTTCGACCACGAAATGTCTGAGATATCATTACTGACGTGAGCTCCGTATTTTTTATAAGGTTCACTGGCTAGGTGAGGTCAAAAAAAGCAGTCTTCTCCAAAAGTCTCTCGGAAAAACAAAAGGAAGCCATCTACAACGCAAAAATTTGAAAACTAATTTAGACTTGGCACTGTGACAAATGATCTTCATATCCGCACTCTACAGAACAGAAAAAATAGCGTCGAATTGCACACTCAGTTGAAGATGTTTTGTAATCAGTAGTCCAGTCTGGCGCCCACATCCGTATATGACAATGGCTAAATTGAAGTGTAACTAGCAGATTGGGATCACCGATACCACACCTGTTCTACAAAACATAAATCCTATATTGATGAGGACCAACTTTTAACATTGCAGTCGAATGAACAGCTGACAACAGCTCAGCCAGGAAAACGCTACGGAGTAGTACTCACTGAGTGAACAAACTATGTTGAACATTCGTCAGAACAGCAGGAACTTTCTGCCTAACAAAACGACTGATGATCCGGAAATGTTTGACAACAAAATTTCAAAACAAATGTAGAGGATTATGGAAGGACATTTCACTGACAAGATGGCTTTATATTTACTAGTGCCGTGCAGGTCTGAAACACCGCAAACGTACAGCCAACCAAACTGTTATGGGTATGAAATAGCACCGAGACCGACATTGTCTCCTTTTAGGCTGATTGATCCTTGGTTTGCGAGATGGCCTGCAGAGCAGTTGAAACCTGCATGGTAATCATCCACTCACTCAGATATGATGGATGTATATGAGATGGTAAGCCTGTTGGAGGACAAAAAACGTTAGTCACCTTTACAATGTCAATATGAATAGTATTTCTTTTCACGAATGTTCCACTAAAGGAAACAATGTGAATAATAGCCAAACTTATAGTTGAAAAGCAGTTAGGAATTGGGTTATAATCTACGGAACGCGAATGGCTGCTACTCATATCTAACTCGAACATCAAACTTCTGATTAGAAGAGAAGAATGTCGACAGCATAACACTTGGAGTCACTCGGTCTTATTTCGCAAGCATCTCTATAGCTCATTTAAAGAACAAAACACAGATTGGTTTCAGAAACGACACTCAGTATTGTTTACACGTACAGAACGTATTCCTACTTATTACTTGTAAGGAAAAATCTGAACGGTCAATGGCGTATCAGATGAGTCCAAAAATCTCTTTCCAATTCATCCTGAACCTAGCCAAACCGTAGCCTCCCTGGACATTCTCACAATGCAACAATCAGGGTTTACAATCAAAAGATCGACCTACAGAAATCTATTTAGGCCCTACTTAGCCTTCGTCTTGAGGCTGTGTTCAGTTATGCGGATACCAATCTCTAATTTCTCCGTAGGCTAAACCTCCCTGCGCTCACCAGTTTCAACCTGGGTGTCTGGCTACCCGCGTGCACAAAACGAAGCGGCAGTTGTGCGGTCGAGTAGACTAGGCTGTTGCAGGTTAAGATAAAAATTAGATGATGCATGCCCTAAGAGCCCAGTGAAACGCAGGCAGCTAGTACCTCGAGCGCAGGTCACACTGTTGACCCGTTAAAATAAGGTTTTCATCAGAATTGCCTCCAAAGTCATTCACATAACCAATGGTGGATGACCGCTTCCGTTCTCTGAGGTCTTTGCTATTTTTATATGACACTTACTGCAGTGCCGACAGAAAGACACGATTATCTTACTGACACTGCTGAGACAAATGATGTTTCATTGCTCGTGTGCGTGCTGTCCTGTATTTTATTCCTTAACCTTGCTGGACTCAGTTAATTTTATGCCAGCATGGCATTATGTACCTGATGAGGAATAACGAGACTCATTAGGCGATAAAACCTGTTGTCTATTGTTTTAAACTTTGGCTTCCAAACGCTGTGAACAATCAGTTTGTTGGTTTAGTTCACTTCCTTTTCTAACTGCATACCTGACGATTTCCTAACTTTACTGACCTGGGGGAATATTACCGAACTCACGTTTTTCCCCTCTGTTCATTCATGACGGGTAGGTTAGTTTCCAGATTTACTATTGCTACAGGTGAATTTCAGGCCTACATCTGTAACTTGATGCAACTTCCATAGGTTTGTCCAGCTCAGTAATAATTTAGCTTCCATTTGGCTTAGTGAAGGATTACAGTAAAACACATTCCTTAGATGTTACATTTGTGTTTGGCCTGTAAACTGGACGGTATCAACCACGGATTTAAAGTGGGTGAATGATAATTCTGGAAATTGCAGGTCCCACCGACAACCACAAGATTACTGAACAGCCGATTAGAACTTTTTTGGTGTGGTCACCTTCATGCACGCAAAAGAGATGGGTCCATAACCTATCAATACGCACAACATCTTCAGCCAATCACATAACGGTCCTCAACACACTTTTCATTTTTTGATTATTTAGGTGAATCTGTAAAACATTTGAAGTGAGTGAATGATTTTAACAAGTCTGTGGGGTTGACGACTCGAAAAAGTACGAAATATTGCCATCCGTACAAAGAAAAATCAAATAGCCGATGAATGGTAAAGAATTTTGAATCAAATAAATGTAACATTACTCACAACTTATCATAGCTGTTGCCTTCCCACAGAACTTCCGGTCATCTCCTTCGAAGGAAAGCAAGATGCTCAAGATACGTTCCTGTTAGAGCTCGTCAGTTGTTCACATCCTTCATTTGGCAAGAATCAGAAATCCATTCACGCATTCGTGAGGCAATCGTGTTGACCACTACGCCATTGACCCTATGATAACGGAAGCATATTATCAATTGCAAACACCCATATTCCTGTATGATAATTCGGTCGTGCTTAGTGTGAGTTCAGTGGGGTAGTGGTCAGTATAGTTGTCTCATGAAAGCGTGACTATATTCCTACTCCCTGCCGTGGCAAAGATGTGTACTGCTGCCTGGCTCTAACGAGAGCGAAACTGAAGTATAACGTTCTTTTTTGAAAAATGTTGCGCAAACGGTCTACGGGAATGTACCGATTGCGATCAATTGTGAATGAGATAAAATTACTGTCATCCAAAATCCCACACAGTCCATCGAAAAATGCGAGGTTACTGATACATCAGTGTGTCACAGACAATAAATCATGCAAGCGAGCCTGCCAGACAGACAGGCACACACTGTATAATTATGGGTTTCGAAAATTAACGTCCATCTAGATCGCCAGCAAAATTTTGAGTGCTTTGACGAGTTGTTTTCCGTGAAAATAGATAACTTTCAGTAATTTTTGCAAGATTATGTATGGTTCCATTTTGGCTGAAGTTAATCCCTTGAAAGACTGCGGAGCGTGTTTGAGCATTATACAACTAACAAAGTGTATCAGGGAGTTGATGTTAGTAAGGAGAGCAAAAACACCATATTCCCACATTAAACTATGATACTCTCCAATCACAGTGACTAATATAACTACATATAGTGAAATTTTGGCAGGCTGGGATTGTGATTGTTCGGACATCAAACACTTCATCTTCACAGAAGTCTCCAATATGATTATAAAAGATATTTATTTTGGTCAAAGTACATAAAGAAATCTTGCGACAAACCTCTGAGTAACGATTTTGGAAAATATGTTACATATCAGACTTAACAGACAGGTATTTAGTTTATATAATTATTCTCAACTGCCATGCAACGAGGAGATGAAGAATTGCACTGAACTATTTTGATAGTACGCAACAAATAACCTGTAACTGGCAAACAGCTGACAAACAATCGATGTTTTTTTTTATATTTGTCCAACGACTTACCAGGGAACAAGTGTTTTGTTTCAATAATTTTCCCCAACTCAGAAATCTCAGCCAGTCAACAACTCCTTCCATCTTTTTGAGATCAGTTAGCTGCTACATCACCTGATATTTCCAGTCGAAGGCCAAATGAGCAAAAACGGAATCGATCCAGTTGGTAAATAAACGTAAAATGACCTAGGAAAATATGTAATAAGGTTTTTGAATACAAAACACTGTTTTCAAGTATCATGTATGTGGTAGCCTGACGTTTTTTTAGATTGACTGCTCTTCGACGTTATCGTATTAGAACTGTTGAATATATTAGAATCCATGCAGTAAACTGTATCTTGAATCCAATTTATGATCCAACAGAGTTACAAAAAGTAAATGACAGCCGGAATATTCACTTGCTTACCTTCAACGGTCTCCCTCAGGTTGTATCAGCAAACAGAAAACCGTGGACAATTTGTTCTTTTGCACCAGGTGAGCAACGTGTAGCTGGAAGGCGATCGCAGCACCCAGGATCTGGGCAAAGTAACCATTTTATCTTTCCAATAGACGTACAATTTTTGTATCCAGTGAGTGAATCACTAATACCTCGGTCGTTCCAACGCACCCAAGCATGAAACCGAAATCTTACCTTCTTATTAATCTTACTTTCAGTACCATTTTTGTGAAGGCAACATTTTCAAATAATTAAGGAATGTTTGGCTTGATGAATCCAATGAAACACTGTGTAGCTCAGCAGATAAGCATGTCTTGCAGACTGTCCTGTCTTTTAAATGATCTCATTACTAGAAGCGGAAATACATTCATTGTTTCGTGCTGATAACATGCATACCCTGTTGTGCCAATGTTCACAAGAAGGGTCAAGTAATGAGCATTTATTTCATAACTGCAAGTTTCCGTATGCAGATTCTACAGGCAGCAAACCTGGATAGGTGAACCACCAATCTTTTTAGTCTACTTGTGAGTATCTGGCTATGGTTTCTTACTAAAGTGTCTTTCAGAGGAGAACCTTTCGATTTCAGATGTATAGATCAGTCAGTTTGCTATAATCACCTCAGCTCAACCTTATCCACACCGTTTCCTATCCACTCCAGAGATAAGTAAGGTCAACTTATGTCAAGCACTTTTGTTCATTTACATAATTCTCCTAACTCAAATAAGAACTGAGGCGTGAAAGATCAACTAGAAGAACTAGAGCGGAAAATGAGTGGAAAGTATTTATGAAAAATGGTTAAATTTGAATACGTATACAAGAGACTATACTATTTTAGACGGCAAAACAAACCAACGAAACTTTATACAGAATATGAGAATATTTATGGACAACACTTCGAATAAATCACAAAGACTATCTGATACAAATACAACATGTCTAACGAATATTTGTAACTTCCATTTTCACACTAACTTTCCAAGCAGACCCTTTTGAAAAAAATAATAGACTCGAGCCTCACTCTCTTCTTGGAACTCGTTGGTAGGGCATAGCCTAGGCAGTACGGTGTTGGCATCATCGGATTACCTTATAAAAGCGTTCTCGGTAATTACAAGGATATGAACATGCAAAACCGAAGGCTCTACCAAAAATGTAACACGAGCCTGATGCTTTTTACGAAAATGTGTCGGTTAAAACGTCCATAAGAATGTGAAAGATGTGATCAGTTACAAGTTATGTTCAATACATGCCAGTCGAAATTCCTCAAAGCTTATAATTACGATCACCGATAAAATACGCTACAGGATATTAACACAGTCATATTCACTCAGTAACTACCTTATTTGTATGGATAGGTGTGTATTTGTTTGCATACCAGTTCAACAGACAGCAATGTGTAAACACCTGGGTGAACGATAACCTGACCTGGTACAAAAATATCATATGAGAAGCGGAGAAATAGATTAGTAACTGTTCTAAAGTATAAGGATCTTATGATCACTACGCGTTTGCTGGATAATACATTGTTAAATATTTACCGTTAATTTCGATCGAAAAGCTCGAAAAGCAACATACAACTATGATGATAGTTAAAATGATTAGTACAGCTAGCCCAGTTTTCTCTCCTTTTTATATGACAAAAATGCATTTCTTGGTTTGTAGATTTGGAGAAAAAGTTGATAGTAGTCACTGGATTGAAAGTCGACGAATAAGATAGGTCCACAATCATAACAACAATAAATACAACATATAAAAGCAACGTTCCTGCAGGTAAGCATATTTGTTTATTTATGGGGGTGAATGAGGCACATGTGTGGTCTGGAAGCCCGTATCGCACGTTGTCTTATGTATTTATCCACCTAGAAAACGTTTACTCCCTCAGATCACTTGGCCGTGACCCCAGACTTGGGTACCTTATTTCATTGTGAACAGACTTCACCTGGGAACTTCGGCCTGATAGTTAATCTGCCAATTCTGTAACCCAGATTCACTTAATGGAACTGGTAATGGAATATGATGTTCCGGTGGACACCGAATAGAATTAACACTTCTAACATGACTGTAAATCATTCAAAGTTGTCCGAATCCTATTGGTCACTTCGCATAACTATTATAGTTATTGTCCTCTGTGAACTGTCAAGAAACATCGAGTGTTCTTGAACTAATGGAGACAGGCCCATTTGTTTGTTTTCGGCTATAGAGAGCTTATGGGGACGGGCACACTCGGAAAGTCTTCCGAACGGATATTTTCGAAAATTCTCCCTGAGAGGCGTAAGTTTATTGTGTTTCTACGGTCTCCGATGCACAAGTTGGAGATAGTGTTTGGGTGTCACTACTGATAAAGCTGTATTACTTCGCGTTTGTTGACAATGAACACCAGAGATTTCTATTGTTTATGTAATATTGGACGGTCTGTAAAGTGTTGTCATCTTTCAGATGCTCTACAACACACCTTATTTTTTGTTACATACACCCGACGCAGCATAACGGATTGAACGTTGAACACGAGAAACGAACAATTGATGGTCTCCTGTGCGGAGTGCTGCTGTTAGTAGGAAACAGTTTGATCGTGTCCATGCAATCTGGTGTTCAACCTACGTTCGATCATCCAACCGCCAATCTATGTGAGTAAGTTCATTGAAGTCGTGGTCATGGAGATCACTTTGCACGAAGGATTTATTAAATTTGACAAAGTTTTACAAACCCATGATAGGTAACATAAATGGATAATCCTATATGGACAACGGTTTTCCAAAAATCACAGATAATCAGTAGATTTATGACGCATCAGTTTCCGTTATAGCAATCCTTCTGTTCTGTGGTACTATGACCGAAGTCCGTTACTTTGGCGAGGTAGACCGTGTGGTACTCTAAAGTCCACTGGAAGTAACAATAGTGATCGTTAGTCTGCTGGTTCATCTGTGCACACAACTTTGAAGGTAAACGTGAGTACGTAGTTTACTGAAGCTTTTAACAAAGGGCGCATTTACCGGAAACGCCCAAAGCCATCATTTATATTCTTAATACTTGGCTACTTTTTTTACAACGATGGAGATATAAAAATTGTGTCAAGGTGCTTGTGATATGATGGGTTCGCTTAATCGAGTCTGTAGCGTTTTGACTAACGTTGTCTTCCATCATCCGGAATATTATTTCAAAATGTAAGCCTTCAACGCTTCCGTGACACACATGTCCGCTAGCTAACCTGTCAACTCTACCACAGTTTAAATACTTCCCTGAACCTCCATATAAAACCGTTTGGAAATAATGATATTTTAACTCATATTTCAAATGGTTACATGAAATATAAAAGCAACTGTGTATTTGGTCGGCACAAGACAAGAATAAGAAGTCCGAGTTAAGTCTCATGTCTATTCAGACAACACCACTCCTATGCAACTATTCCGACGATTTCATAACAACTGTGCTGTACGAATTTAGTACAAGTTCAATGTAAAGGATGTAAGTGTAAAACGACACTCCCTGAATAATTACATGCGGCATACGTAATTATATGCACAAGATTTTTACACTAATGCTCCTATTTATCGGTTATTTTCAATTATAGTTTAATTAGTTTTCATTATCACTGGACATGGACACAAACTGTTTCTGTCTCACGACGTTGCCGTTTAATCTGAATTAGTTAAGTGGCCAATTTTACGCTGAAATGTATCTTGATGTGCATTCGTACACACTTACCTACTCTTTACCCATAGCGTTAAAAATATTAGTGAAAGTTGTGGCAATCCGTTTTTCATCTAGAGACCTTTATAACTTTGCCCACTAGATTTCGAGAATCCCTCTTATCGGGACTCATTAGCATTTCGTTCAGACAGAAAGATCGATTATGAAGTTTGCTTCCCTTGTAATTAGCGTATTGATCACTGATGAATATTGCTCAACATATTCATTGAAGTAAAACCTATACTCCTGCTAACAGTTTGCTATATCATCCCTCCAGACCTGATTACTACTATTGCGCGACTTTGATTGAACCCTGAGATACTACGTGTCATAACGAGATTACGCGCAAGACCTTAAATTCTATGAAGCCTGGGAGAACACGCTCGATAGTAAGACTGCAAAACACTCAACTCAAGATAACTCTGAAGTACCTCTCAGTCACGTCATACTAAACCAGCTAGTAGGTTGGCCATTTAATAAAGGATGAATAGTAACTTCACCTCTGTGCTCTTGATGTGTTTTCATCACTCAGCCGGTGAAATACGTAACCCGGAATGGTATATCGTTTCTGACGCTGATCTGAGTCCATCAGAAGCCAATAAATAAGTGATCACCTCTCTTCCGCAATAACACGTTATGACCTACAGGCAAGCAGATGAAAATGACGCATTCAGGAGGAGAATCGTGTTTCTACTGTTCCATTCCCGCACAAAGGGTACACACTGAAGGTTGTGTGAAGCAAAAGTAATCTACCTACGTTTGATCGCTCAAACTATTGCCTTCGGTTCGAATAGCACTTCTACTTTGTATTTCCAAAGCTGGATACTCCTAGACACTAGGGTTGAATAATGAACATCTGGTCAAAAAATGGCTTGGTACTACTGGAAACCGTTCATGTTGAATAACAGGATTTGTGTGTCAGGCAAAAGTTTGGATTAACCAAAATAAACTTCACTTGACTTCAAGGTCACTCTTGCTAGCGCGACTAAGTAATATCGCTGTGATCTCAAAGACTTGTTTGCGGATGTTGTTTATTTTTTACCATTGATTGTAACACGTGAAATACACAAACTCGAAGACAGATATGGTTGACACAACTCCAAATCCGTTAGCAGTGGTGCAACGTCAGTCCCCTTGTTGACATGTCTCGGAGGGTGCATATATGCATTCTTAATTATAGCCGTCAAGTCCTGGTCTTCCTGACGTTGATAACTGCTCTTTTAAGTTCTCTCGTGTTCAACTGGTTGCAATCTATTTCTTAAAGAGTCCATACACGGCAGTATACACTTTTCCTCAAGTTAGAAATGCGATGTTAGTGACAACCATATGGTGTTAAACTGGCTTAACCACCACTCCGCCAAGTTCATGTTAGGTGTGACGTATTAGTGTTCCGTCACAACTGTATACAGACAGTGTGAAAGCTCTCCGAACCCTTAAACAGAAAGTACAGTTAATCCATCTGACGTAACGTGTTGATGAAGCCGGTAAGCTAAAGTTACAGCTATGCCAACAAAAATTCACCTCCCAGTAATCAGACATTTGTATACCCCTGATGCGTCTTACAGAATGGAAATTAGAGTTAAGTAAATGTTTTCCAAGTTGGCGAACCGTGACGAACTTCTCACTAGACTTCTTATGGAAAAGGGAGGCTAAAAGCTGTGACAGATTTTTGTACGCTTCTCTATGAAAAAGAATATTTTGACATGTAAGTGAGTCTGTCACACCACTCATCAATGCCCATGATTAGTACCTGTCTCACTTGTGAGCTGTTTCCTAGTTGGAGAATCTAAACTTCAAGAGACAGTCAAAAATCTGATAAGGAACAAAAACGAAACTGCAGTGATGTTTTTATGCTCTGAACCGGTTATTATTTTATAATGCATTTAAACATGTGGTTCAAACGAATCTTTGTTCAGATGCTCGTGTGTGTTGTTCTTTTCACAGATATGAAAAATGTGAACAATTGGCCATAAAATTGTAACAGTGGATAAAAATCAGTTGCTGTTATTTGGGCTTTTCGGGTACATCATATCGGTTATCGTTGAGGGGTTACGTGAAATGATTCTCAAGTGAACACGTTTTTCAAAACGTTGAGCTATTTATCTTATCTCTCAGTTCAGTTCATTCGGAAATACAAATGGTGATATTTTGACAATTTTCTGATTTTTATTCAAGCAATGTTCATTCATCCTCAGTTCATTTTTCACAAATGGGCATGCCAAGACTCGATTGACATTTTCGTTAGTTGAAAAATGAACTGAGAGCGCCAGCGCATCGGGATCACCGTGGAGATCCTGTCAAGAGAAAATCCGGTTTGTCTGACTTGTGATTCAGGCATGCACAGACGACTACATACAGCCACCTCAATCTTTTCGTCTGAATGATATTCACCGTCTGTTACGGCTAATTGTACCTATACAAACGTGGTGGTCTTATTCGAGTTTGTTGCTTAAACAACAGTCGAATTATCAAGGTTGGTAGAACGAGACTTACAGAAGTAACCAGACCGAATATGTGGGGCAGACGTTCGGTTAATTTATTTAAAGCATTCGCGAGAATACCAGTCAGACGCGCATATTAGGGAACTCTGTCTAACAGGAAGAAGGGATGACCACGAACACAAGGTGAACATGAAAACATAACTACACCTACCATACGCTGGTTCTTTTTCGCTTATACCATGTTGACCACCTGCTGCGGACAAAAGCCAGAAGAAAAAATGTTCCGTATTGGATGCGCTCATTGCCAAGATCATTCATCTGAATAATCGAACTTACGGTAACTAGTGCGATCAGATAGCAACACGAACGTCAAGGACAGTGTTCGTAAACGATGTAAACTGAATACCATTCGAATAGGACCAACAAAAGCGTATTCTGGTAGGTCTCTCCTGTTAATGTCTTTTTAAAATAAGCTCACAATCCACGTGGCTTACTAAACTAGTGACAGAGTTTCTGGATATCCAGGATCACGTTGGTAACTACAACCTCCTATTAGTCGAGCAGATTTTAACAAAGTTTAGCTGAAACGGGCAGCCACATGCAAGCGGTTAGAGAATTACGATAGTGATAACCTGTCACTTGTTACAGAGTGAAGTTCACTAGTTGCTCCATAACACAGAGCTTGGTTTGTTTGTTGTTGTGTTGAGTTATAATTTTATGCGTTCACATGAGGCATAAAAGCAAACAAGTAATGTCCAGTCATGTGGCTGTTCAAGTTTAGGTCAATCCTCATTTGTCATTGTGGCGAACAGAACAGGCATTTTTACGGATTGGTTGCAATGCGCCCATCAGGTTGACACACTATCACGCGACGACGTCCTAAACTGGGCATGACTGCTTACTTAAAACGGGTGATTGTCGGGCTATATCGACGATTTTAGTAGCGTTCTGTACTTAATTGACACTCGGCAGGTCATTACATAGCCACTCTTGGAATATATCGGACTTAAAGTTTGTTTTTGATACTCTGTAATGAGAGAAGTATGTATTTTTAGCTAGATTTTGAACTTTGCTATTTTAACTAATTGTTCTGCTGTTCGATATATCAATAACTGTAGTGACGCAGTGGATTGGGTAACAAACAGCATTCTTTCCCAATTTTTGATTTCAATTCTTTATTCCTCCTGCTTTCGGAGTTGATTAAAAAAATGCTCACCTGAATGGAAATACCCGTTACAATACTAAATCGACTACACGAAGCCCGGCATACGAAACATGACACAACGTGTCGTCAGTATATCCAATGAAGGGAAGTACACATGCACCCCTCTGCATGATTCTGACAGTGGCTGACCCTTAACAATGTCAGTTATGCTGATAGTAGCTGAACGACTACTGTTTAACCAGTGGAAAGGACAAAACTTACGCATGCAGTTGACTAGGTTTTCACATGTACCTTGGCTGGGTAACCACTCACTCAGAACGAATGAAACGTATTGCTGTTAGCAGTGCATAGTTGATTAGTCATACTGATCGATTACCTAACCATTGAATAGTTAACCATCACTTCGCTAGAATAAATGTACTTTCACCAAGCATGGTATGTTTATCATCCAGAAGCAAAAACTGACAATCGGTTAGAATGTGGTGAAAAAACTTACGTACCACGACATACTCAAGCAACTTTTGATAGGAGAGCACTTTTTCAGAAACTTGAAGTGAGAGGTCAGGTGATCACACGGATATCCCCACAACGGTCAATCATAAGTTGTTGTCTGCTCAAATGGATGTAGTGAGTTGTTCTTCGTGTATTACACCGTAGAACTTCAAGCTCCAACAGCTTACAAATGGAACAGATTTTTCATCAAAGTTGGCCAGGTATTTCAAGAAGATAGTGCTGTTACCAACAAATGAGGCTCTGCACTATAGTTCTAATAACCATATAATGAAAACAGTGCTGGTTTCAGGGTTAATTCTTACTGATTATTTCTTTTCTAACCTTGCAAGACATTCTGGATATAATGGCTAGTTTGGCTGGGAAATGACAGACGTGGTACCCGTGTAACCGGAGAAGGAGAGGTATTCCGTACAAGTCACCTAGGCGATCAATGTCGAAAAGTGAAAAATTAGTACAGGCTCTAATCGAAGGACTTCTTTGTATTGTTTGAAGAGACCGTGGTTTCAGGGATCAAAGATCTTTTAAGGTTGAGTTAGGCGTTCTGATCCTTTACGCTAATTGAAGCTGCACTACGCTAGTACCCTAATCAGCAAACCCTAATTTAATTAACCTTGAGAGAATATACGTCACTTTGAATGTACGATCTTGTGCGAAGTTGCAGCATACCAAACACGGAAGCCATTCCTTTTCTGTACTAATTCCCATCCTACTGGCCGATTATAACTGAGCACAGCCAATTGTTTCACTCACGAGTTCGCGCTTGTCTAGACTGTGGCGGTTGAACACCAGAGATTACTCCGTTTCATTGTTTCTCAAGAACATGCATTAGTCTCACTTGCTGCGCCGCGCCCAATGGACCATATATCAACTGGGCTGGCTACTCACCCGGAGCGGGATAAGGCCAAGATGCATTATGATAGGATGTGAACTGCTGTTTAGACTTACCAGCGGTCCTTAGGCGGAAAAAGTTAACGCCTGGTTCAAACTAGCTCAACAAAAAACTTCTGGTCAAATACCGATCGAGCTCCGAGAACAGTTGAACTCAGCAGTTTGAAGACGGCAGTTTTCCAAAATATTCTTCCCGTGCTTCACATGTGGCTTTTATGATTTGATGGTGTTTTCGAGATAAAAACGAAACACAATCTTGGACAAACTGGGTAAAAACATGCCTTTGGGATTTCATCTTTTTATATGACGTGTAGTATAATCGACTCAGTGGTGCTCTAAATAGCACAACATTTGGCATTCATTTGTCCAAATGGTCGCGATCGATGCAAGAAACGAAAAGTATGGTCGATTTGACAAAATATTTTGAAGAAGACTTAATAAGTCAAATCCACCTAACCAAAACAAACACGTGCTCGGTATCTTCGCATTTAGGCGCAGACAGTTACTTAAACCGAACATGTTGCGGAGAGTAGATTAACAAATGGGGTACCTCAAAAACTGAGTAGAACAATGACCTTGTCTGAAGGGAAAGTTTGCAGACTGCCAAGTGACAACCGTCTGAGATAAAGGCGACTCTAAGCCAAGCCTAATGGACACGGGATCCAGAAGATGAACGATAACACTATACAACTGGAAATCAATCAGGTGGAGACAGGTTTAGAAATATTGGATAAACCCGAGGGGGCGATGATACAAGAAGAAACATTGGAGCTAACTCCGGCGGGAAATGTTACTATACCTATACGAAGATGCCGTCCACAACTGTAGCATCCCGAGACCACATTTACGTTCAGATGAGCACCTGTTCATTTTGACAGTGAGGCATAACTGTATTCGAAATCGTTTGACTCACGATGGGCAATCGCCTAGTTTGTAACTGATGCTAATTTCGACGCAAGAGAAACGGAACACCGGAAGCTGAGATTTTTAAGAACAATGATGGAGATGCTATCTAGGGTAGATTGACCTTATGTTCGGTGTTTCGCCAAGCACAGTATTCAGATTGTAGACTTTTAATCGCCAAAGGAGTCGACAGCATCCGTGCGCGACATTAGGAATAAAAAGGATCAATCTTACATGTTAACCGGAGCCTAATAACTGCAGAAAATGTCACCAGTTATTAGTCAGCTGCAAAGTTATGATATCAGCACACTGTGTTCAGACTTGGTTCAAAAGTCACGTGCATAGGTTGATGAATTCCGAATCTAACAGAACGCACACTCATTAAATTCTTCACAACTTCATCATATACGAAGGCAACAATGCACCAGCAGTTTGAACTGGCGCCTTACTGCGGTACAACTACAAACTATCCGTGGCCACCTAGAACAGGGGAGGAAGGGAGTGGACCTCGCAGTTTTTACCGTCTCGCGTCAGATTGTATAACTTGACCAGGCAACTACAATATTCACATCATGGTGGCCGATTAGTCTTCATTACAAGGGCCTCAATCCTGCCAGACAAACTCCATCTACGGTGGCCAATCTTTTATTGGATGCATTCATCTCTACACGAGAAGTCATCTGTCTACCTCCCACCTTAAGCCAGTCGGCTACATCATCCCTAGAAATTAATGTGTACGTCAGACGACTAGTTGGCATCCTCGATACATAGCCCAGCCATCTAAGTCTGTGTAAAAGTAAGAATTGAACGAAAGAATTTCGTTGGCTCTACTTATCACAAACTCGCCTACTCACTGGTGACATCCATCACGATCGGTCGGACGCTGACACCAGTGACCGAATACTTTAGAAAGGTTCACTTCCTCTCTTTGGAGCGGCCAGGTTTCGTACTCTTATATAAACGAACTCTCTGTGTCGCCAGGAACGTCCTAGATCAGCGAACGCCACTCTTATTGCGTTCTGTACGCTAGCGGTGCTGCTGACGAAGCCTCCTGATTACATCACACAGGCAGCTGTCTCAATGTCTCCACTATCTAGTAGAATCATTACGTAATCGCCGCAGCCTAGGAGAAGCAACCAGCACTTCGAAGATGCGAGGAGCATCCAGTGGTTCTTAACAGAATTAGAGTTAGAACATGCGCCGCTTGAAGATTATTAAGCACCATCTTACCGTCAATACACTCAAGATCAGTCCGTCTCTCAACAGGTAGAATGTCCACATTAACATTATATCAGCGTCCGCAGGTGGTCTTCAGTTTGCCTACCACAAAAATGGGAAAAAATAGTTGTGACAGTGGACAGCACTGAGGGATGCCGTTATTGGTGCCCAAACTGTCAGACAGTTAGTCCCAGCTCCAAACCTGAACTGAACCATGAGAATAAAAGTGCTGACAATATGTTAATTTGCCTCATTCAGTATAACCATGTGTTTAAAGAACTTTAAAGATGCACATCGTTACTTCAGAATTTGCCTTTTCTTCCTTAACCTCTGCTCCTTTAAGTGCAATGAACCAACGAATTACAATAGAAGTCAGACTGCTGCATATATTTGGTTTTGATATAATACCCTTTTCGATTTTCAAATAAGAGGGGGACTATTGGCAAGCGACCCTAATGAACAGAGAGGTTTCCGTTATCTACATTATTTGAAAAAACTGAATCAGGACTTCCACTAACCAGTCACAACTCTTTCAACATCAACACTTGGTGCGAGGCTATTTGGCCATTCATAATATTGCTTTTTAAAACCGAAATTTAGCACACAGGTTTGGCTGGTATTTATAGTTAAGAAAAAAACATTGGAGTGCAATCCGAGGGGAATGGATGTTCTCCATATGCCGGTTTGTCTTTGGCGGATGTGGCGTTTCGGGACCATCGTTATTTGGAATTGAGCGTTGGTATTTGTAGTGATAATGAAGTATGCATCATTCGTTGCAGATATACCAAACAAAGTACCTTTGTGCTACTCGTTTATTTGGTTTGCCGTATAAGTGCAGTTTTCCACACTGTCTACTGTTTCCGTTTACCGAGTGGCAGGTGATTTTGCCGAATCGGAAAGAATTTTCTTCAGATACATCTCGATTGTTCTTCTGGATGTTTTTAGATGAGAATTTAGTAATATTCAAAGAAAATTACAGAATATTTAAAAGTTCGTAATCTACCGTATACATTATGACCAAAATCAGATCGGATCGCATATAAGCCTCGGAGGGAAACAGCAACTGTTCTCTTCATAAAGCCCGACGGCTGGATACGCATTTTCCAATTAGTACGATTTCACTGCATCTTGTTTTCCATTTCTGGACAAATATTTATTGCCATTTACAGATTACATGCGAACAACTCCGGGGAGAGGGTGACTTTAAAGAGATTATAGAACTTAATTTGTACGTGCTTATCCGAGGGTTGAACTGAACGAAATGCACCCACTTCAATCATCGTTCACATTGTACTATTTCTGTAAGCGCAGTTGCCATTTGGCAATAACCCTGTTCCAGGCATCTTTCCATGGATAATAGACAATCTGGTGAACGACATTTCAGTGTCATGATCTGGGTGGAAAGTTTTGGACGTAAAAATGCTGGATACCTCTAAACCTGGACTCATGTATTAGACAGTCTGGCATAAAATGGGCATGAAGCGCACAACTGTTGGATTTGCCAGGAACTTAAAGATCATGGTTTACCGGTTTCACATGACAAAAGTAAACCCAAAATGACAGTTTCTGAAGCTATGAAAACTTATCAATATCGCCTTTTCTCATTCAGTTAAAAAATCGTTCCGTTCAAATCAAGCGGTCTATTAAGTAAAACTGATACGCCTTCGTACTTCCGAACAACAATCCACTGAAAAAAATAACAAAAGTGACCTACTTCTCAACGACTCGCAAAAACCATTAATTCTTCGATGAGAGTCGTCCATAGAGTCCACAGGGAAGTGTCCAATCATTAAGTAACATGTATGTAACCAAATTTATTATGCCTGCCTGTTAACGTGAACTGACGGGGTGAAGTGTCAACTGAAAATTTTCAGATGTGTCCAAGTGGATATGTCGTCAAATGTGAGGTCACTTTCGCTGTTAAAATCCACTGGAGATGAAGAGTCTTGTCCTTTCAATGATAAGGTCACATGCACTGTACATAATTTGTCTCATTATCCAACGAAAGTCCATTTGTGGTTGAAGGAGTGAGCACCAAATTACCCAGTCGTCTTCTGTTATTCAGTGGTGTTGGTGACACATGAAATGTAGGAAAGAAGCAAGGATCCCATGAAATTCTGTATTTTGCAAGTAACTTCCAAATGTATTATCATCGGAGCTAAAGGACTGCCATGGATTCCTCTGTTTTGAAGAGCCATAATGACAAAACGCATAGTTTGCACACATACGATCTCGGTTTCTTATCATGACTTGACAAGATTTCGGAATTATGAATACCTCATTCCAGACGTACCAAAATGAATGACTTCCAACATACGGTTGACAAGTAGTTTTAAACCATTAAGCACACTCGGTTTCTACAGAGATAGAGAGAGTGTGTAAGTAGAATATTCAAAATTCCTGATTAACATTCGCAGCACAGAACATTCGACGGGAAGCAAAAAAGCCCCAAGCTTACAAACAGTCAGACTATCATGCCTGTCAATAGGAACAGACCAAAAAACAATTACATAACCCGTGAATGTTCAAACGCTGCTTCATACCCGCTCCTTCTCGCTTTCAATTTTCGAAAAATCCCCCCTGGGGTGACAACAGTAAACCAGTAAATATGCCATATAGTTCGGGCCAATATCCGCCAATCCGGATGTCTACCAGTAAATTGACGCTGTATTAACCGTAGCTATGCCGATGTAGATTCATGAACTTCACCACGTTCGGTCGCAACAGTTGTCACTTGGAAGAAGACTGACTTATTGTGGCCCCGCACCCAAAAAAAGACATTCGTCATTAATAAATACAAGTCCAGTTCATACGAGTTGTTACAAATCTACCGTGACAGAAGACTTCATATAAACAAGATTACGCTGCAAAACAATCGTCAGTGACCCCTTGAATGAAAAAGTTGTCTGACATTGAAGTTAAGAAACGATTGAAAATGTCTTGTTCGTTTTTACAGGTTTAATGTAAAGCATTCGCTGTCCATCTTTACGACTAATCCCACAACTCCTTTGTAGTCCATTTTGAAGAAAATCCTACGTCAAGTAGGCAGCAGCAGCTCAAACGGTCGGTGCTTATCGGACGCAAAAAAGTAAGATTTGATCGGAGTAAGATCACAAACGCATTATTATTAAACCATGTCAGTAAGTTGTTAAGCCAGAAAAAAGTATATCCCTGGGTCAACGGAAAGGCAACATGCAATGATATCCTACGTCCCTCACGTGAATCTTCACTGTACGAGAGATGCGCATATGTATGGAATCTAGACAAATCAACCATAAGTTCGAGATATGAATGTTTCTGCTTCGAATCCGTTTCCGACGGAGTCACCTACATTAGTGACTATCGTATGCTACATTCTGTTTTCCGGTAAAGATTTTTCCAACATGTGATAGGTCATAACCCATAGGTCATAACCCGTAGCCACACTGATGTGAATTGAAAAACCGTTCCCGCTTCGAATCCGTTTCTGTCTACTCATTCATTACAAATGAAGAATACGCCGTTCATTATGAGCCGACTGTTCACATCATCAAACACAACCTCAAATGACACTGCCAGCCAAGTGATGGTGATTGTGTGCTATTCATTCACATATGAATTATTCACTCACCCAAATATCAGTGTTCATATTCTAAGTTAGACAAACACAATTCGTTTACTATTTTACAAGATAGCTTATGTGGGACTAACGTGGCCAATACACCGGTCGATATGAGTAAATAACAGAAATTAAGGAAACATTGTTTACATTGTTTTAACAAAGCAACGTAAATAAACATTGGTAAGAAAGTAAGATTTGTTTATACTATTGAACTATGATTGTGGATAGGTCGCCTATGGTTAAAATCGATATATTTTCTTTTATGCGCAGGTGTTTCATTTGGTCTGGCATACACTGCCATGTTAAAATAAGAAATGTTACAACGAAGGCCACGGGTTTTCTTTCCCAACTGACAGGTTAGAAAGCGTATTTTGCTCCGTAGCAAACCTCCTCTGCAGTTGTCTGTCAGTTTTGAGATACACTTGGAAGACGGGCCGGATTTAGGACAGGAGAACTGAAGGAGTTTCATCATAATGGGTGAATACATAGGTTGTGCTATTCCGGATCAATTCTGTTCATGGTTGAACACGTCCTGTTTATGTATTACCGCGGTTTTGGTTTACCAGTGAATAGTTTGCTGCTCAGTAAGTGACAACACGGACGGGCAGCAGCGACTGAATTTTCGACTTATTTCCATTCCTTCCTCCACTGCTCAATTTCAGGCCGAATGAGCTGGAATGTCTTAATTGTTCATCAGTACAAGAAATACAAACTGCACAGACGGCAAGCTACGATCCCAATCAACCGGGGAAATAGGCTTAAGAACAAACAATTCATGACAGAATATGATTGCAAGTAAACATGAGGGACGATAACGAATGCCAAGTTGACGTAACCAGCTTCAGATCCAAAGCACAACGAAACAGTTGTTTTGATTCGTTGTACTTTTCACGCATTATTTAGAGCAGGCTCATAAATGAAGTATTTCCATGAAATGTATATTATCGCAACCACCTGCATACAAAAGAAAATATATCGATTTTAACCATAGGCGACCTATCCACAATCATAGTTCAATAGTATAAACAAATCTTACTTTCTTACCAATGTTTATTTACGTTGCTTTGTTAAAACAATGTAAACAATGTTTCCTTAATTTCTGTTATTTACTCATATCGACCGGTGTATTGGCCACGTTAGTCCCACATAAGCTATCTTGTAAAATAGTAAACGAATTGTGTTTGTCTAACTTAGAATATGAACACTGATATTTGGGTGAGTGAATAATTCATATGTGAATGAATAGCACACAATCACCATCACTTGGCTGGCAGTGTCATTTGAGGTTGTGTTTGATGATGTGAACAGTCGGCTCATAATGAACGGCGTATTCTTCATTTGTAATGAATGAGTAGACAGAAACGGATTCGAAGCGGGAACGGTTTTTCAATTCACATCAGTGTGGCTACGGGTTATGACCTATGGGTTATGACCTATCACATGTTGGAAAAATCTTTACCGGAAAACAGAATGTAGCATACGATAGTCACTAATGTAGGTGACTCCGTCATGTCTCTACCAGCTAGCTCAAACAGCAGCAGAAGGCAGGTAGCGAATACTGCGAGGATGAAGACTACAGCAGCAGCAGTAGCACAAGGTAAATATTTCTTGACTTTCGAGGCCATTAATCAAAACAAGCGCCGTCGGTTTTTGAAACACTGAGAGGGTCATCGTTACTAATAGTTTCAACTGAGGGAAAATTGTATGAAGGCGTTGAAGAGCAAGACGCTGGAACGGCCACATAGCTGGCTTCTAAAAACGACAGGTTGGGTTTTGCTGGAACAATCACAAGAACCGCGTCAAATAAATGTGACTGTAACCGAACCTGTGACTCGTAATTCCCCCCTGTTCAATCAAAACTCCGTGTGATAAAATTATTGCTCCGTACTCATTCTTTATCGCGGCTATGATGTGCGACATACATATGTGTCATTGATAGTCGTTATGAATTGGAGTTATGATACTTACCAGGAAGTGAGCAATCTCACCGACCTATAACTTAATCAAGTCTGCGGTAACGACTCTTCCAGGAAGCTCATCCGAGGTGGAAGATCTCTTTTACTCGCTAACGTTACCAGCGGTAAATAGCAACAATAATATACGTCGCAAACAAGCTCACTTTCCCTGACTCGTTATCACGCTACTTACAATACAATTTTACTGGGGTGAGAGCAGAACTCTTTCGAATTTATTATGTTGCGGTTGAGCAACTATTGAGAGGGACGGGAGGGTATGGCATGATTATCAAATCATGACTGCATACTGGTGGATCATATACACTACACATCCGGGTTACCAGCAGATGGTAATAGCAAAATGAACGCGTTCACAGTTTTTTGCTTGGAACAGATCCAGTAGTCAACAAAATAACGGTGTCCACTAGGACTGGGATGGGTATTTTATCAGTCCGGAGAGTAAACTGACATAATTTTGGTCTGTCTAAAACCCTCCCAAATGCTGGCCTGGCAGCTGTTTACATTCAGATATGAAACGACCGCAGATGTACAAGTCTTTATCAGCGCATGGCTTGTTCATTTCTTATGACGCCCTCACAAATAAAAGGTCGATATAGAAGTTTATTTTTTAAATGAAGCATTTATTGGAGTATTCTTCATAACCATTAACTCCGAGAAGTTAAGACGGCATTTTAACACATTTAGATGTAGAAAGAAACAAACCGTAGAACAGTGAGCATGTCGCGCATGTGTAGGAAATACAGTCGAGCGCTCGACGTCTGACGCCACATCTTCCGCGTATATGAGGATTGCAACTTGTTAATCAAAAGAGCTCATGATGAGTGGCGATGAGGTCTAACTGTCGAATTCGGTTGATTGACTCAGACTGACGGAGTTGTTGTGGGACTCGACATTTGTGTGAACGTCATCCTCTTTGATCCTTCGAAGTGAGGTATGAATAACGATCATTTCGAATGCACCACAACAGTCCAAGTATCACAGGCGGACAACTCCAGAGTTTTCGTCAACCTATGACAGATAGCAATAAACCAGATGATCGGCAACAACGAAAGTTGATCGTTCGAGATGATGGACAAATTTGCTACAATTAGTTACGAAAAGTTGAGTTTCCACTAAAACGAAAGTCCTTTCAAGGCCATACACGTGCAAGGGAGCCAACGACATCTGGCTGCTTCTTTTCTATTTTCTATGATGCGTGCCGTTCCCAAAAAGTCACTAATGTTGCACTGCGTGAAAAGGTAAATGATTAACTCAGCTGGTATTCAGCACAAAATTTCGGTATACGCATTATGAGTTACCAGCGACAAGACTTCCATCCACTTAGTTTGCTAAACTCCAACCGAATGAGTTCTTCGGGAAAATATGGACTTTCAGTGAGAGTAAACGTATCAGTGGAAGAAAACTCTGTTGCAACTGAGCTGAAATTGGTAGCTCTCCAGGTAAGTCTGAGCTCACCGAAACGGAAGATGTGTTTCCTTCGGGAAAGCTCGGTCTACTCAATCTTTTCGTGATTTTTAGACATTTTATCACGCATTCATTTAGTAATCTAGTGAATCAATGCTAACCGATAACTAATATATACTATCTAGTCGGTTTTGAAAGACAGTTCATGTGAGTTATATTCTTCATATAGATGATTGCTAGTATTTGGTCAGGGTCTCCGCAATCGCCATTATTTCTCCTCTCCCATGCTGTTCAGATCATATCTATCTGCTTTTCACGACAAAGTAATTTAACGTGAACGTCTTTAGTCATAGATTAAGCAGTCGTGATAGAAGGGTTATGTTCACTGCCACCATCTTTTAAAATGGGAATTCCATAACAAGGCGTTTTTCCAAAGAAACGGCAAGACATTTAATATTAGTTAAACAAAAGTGTTCCGGTCGTGTGTTCTACACCTCCCCTCGCATATTCATCCACGTAACCTTCTAGCAATTTGGGTTGGTTAAAATTGTTGTAACCATTAATAAGTATGTGTTTAATTGGAAGCCTGCTGAAACCTAAAGAACGTTAATAACTTTATGGTATATTAGATCAATAATAAGTAGTCGTGGGGTTACATATCACCGAATTGTTTGGCAATTCACACTTTTGATAACAGCCTACACATTCACATAGACTTTTCAGACAATTTCCTTCCGAAAGAAGCACAAAACCCAGTTTTCTCCTCGTCATAGCTCATCGTTAGCACATATGTTTGTCGCGGCCTGGAACAAAACTCCAACCGTGCTTTCTTGATGTGACCGTGTTGATCATTTCGTCTTTGACGTCACATCAAGTACAGGCAATTTATCAGGGATTAACTCTTAACCACGTTTGGTTATAAATAATGCTCAGATTATTGGATTATCTCGAGCGAGAACACAGTAACTGTCGTGTTAAACGTAGTCGGTATCCGCCGGGCTAGGAATTTCCCTTAGGTTTAAACCACAGAGATCACGAAAACTGGTTGGCTACATTTAGATCACTAGTAAGTGCAATATGGATGTGTGATATAAATCGAACATGACCTACAGTTGATCACGACTCTCGAATCTTTACAAATATTTTAAATACCTCGATTTGAAAATAAACACGGTAATTCAGATTTGCTCTAACCATTACTCACAAGCGAATGTAGCTGGGTGTTTGCATGTGATGACCGGGTTTTGCCTAATGAGCGATGAATCTAGTAGTAGTCAACACCGGTGCCTTGTGAAAGCGTACTAGTCGCAATTGTGGTAAAGATATGCACTACTAACGAGCTGTAACAAACGCTAAGCATAGGTCCAATGTTTCATCATGAAAGCAGCTAACTGGAAAGTCTATGTGTAAGAAAAACCTACGTTAAATTTTCGGTAACTTGAAGGTTTGTTTTAGTTTAAAACGCCAAAGCAGAAAGAAAAATCCAAATAACGACCAACCATCTTGCTTTTGTTGCAATGTTCCCACAGTTTCATCTGTGGTGGTAGTGCAGTAACTGACCAGCGATCAGGGGCGAACTGCATTTGCTTGAGATAGACTAAGCCACTGGTGGGTTATTTGCCATCAAAGCGCAGAACTTACAGTACTATGCAGAATGAACAGAAATGTTTTAAAATATCATGGTTGTCAGTGGTGGATGCAAATGGCACGATATACACTTCATCCAGGGTTATATTGTATTAAATATCATAGCGTACAGGTTGCATGTAACAAGCATCGTAGAGACTGACTTTGATTTCATATCAGACGATATTAATCCGATAGGGTAGCCCTAAATCGCTGAGGTCCGCGGGGTGTTCAGTCGTGGATCTACACCTAGATACGATCTGTAATAATATTTCCAGGCCAGTGTCCCTTAAAATGTTAGTCAATGCATTCAGTCGTCTTTATCTCTCTGGGTCCACATTGCTATTAATGACCTTTCCAGCTACTTACGTTGCTCAAAGAGGGATAAGTAATCAGATGGGAAAGCGATAATAGTCAGCATTGGCAACTTAACAAAATGGAATTTGGAAGCGAAAGGACTCTTTCTTGATAAACGAGTAGCTCAGTCGCAGACCAATGACGTGCGCAAAATCCAGATATCATACAACGAGCTTGATGTGAGCGTACAGTGAATCTTTTGTTCTTACGAAACATACAAACAGTTTCGTGTTAATCTGCAAACGACACCGAAACAAAGGTAAGTTAGAGTGGCTAAACATCAGTCGTGGTTCAAGGATTTCAGCAGAATTGTGCATGTTGTATAATCAGTGTTGCGCAGGAACCTAATACACGAACATTCAGAACAGTCATATGGTGTTAGCCAGACGAACTCGCTGAACAGCTTAGGCGCAAAATATATTTATGCTTTTTGCAACTATTTTGAAGGGTTTCTCTGGATAAGTAGAGGAAAGTGAAGAACGGTTGGACATACATTTACTGCCTCGTCTTCGAACGTGCTCGAATAGTTTTTTACCGGTAGCAAACGTTTTGTTAATAAGGAATCCATCAACAGCCTGTGGAACCCATTGGATACAGCTTAGTTATCTGCAGCTAAGCGTAAAACGAAGTTCGCATTACGAAGAAGTAAACTTTTAACACCTGGTAAACGTTTGGCTAGTCAGAGTCAAATATACAGCTATACCTTCCCGGAATTGTTTTGCATGTCATGCTGCTGACTTGCTCGTCAGATTTCTTCAATCGCTGTAAGGTCCTGGACATTGCATAGATTAAGAAAACTACAAGCGCTGGTAAATCAAAGTTAGTGAAAATAGATTATTCAGGATTGAGTCGGTGAAATGCGTGCGTCCTCATTAAATGAGACAAAACTGTATGGCAAACAGATTCGTTCGGGATAACCAGTAATCGGTATGCATACACGAAAATACGCGTGAAAGTCATTCGCTCACAATAGGAACGTTCACTTACTGTTGTTCCTTTCCAAGCTCTTGCTAATAGTAGATTGTGCATATTTACCAAATCAGTCAGAATACAACCGACCACGGAAGTGACTGATTAAGTTGTAGCCATCACCCAGTACAAGCATGGTTACCGAGAGTCCTCATGTACAGGTCTGAGCGTCCTAACAAGCTAAGATCAAGTGTGACAGTAGGAATGTAACATATGGGCGAGGTTACTTTGTGGATCAACACAACTGTGTCAGTCCCTGATGCCAGTGAATTATATACGCTTTCGCTTCCAACCAAAGTATACACCGTTAGATGAACTCATCGGTGCATCTGTTTTATGTGGACTCACCTGATAGTACACTATTTTGCAGCATGTGTAACTTAGGTGGTCAAAGCAGTCAGGTTATGCTCGTTT
Organism: Paragonimus heterotremus; assembly: GCA_013368495.1. NCBI lineage: Eukaryota > Metazoa > Platyhelminthes > Trematoda > Plagiorchiida > Troglotrematidae > Paragonimus > Paragonimus heterotremus. Next base: position 75,127 of record LUCH01000353.1, read on the forward strand.
GATTGTTTTTCCTCAATTTAAAATATCCGGTTGTCTGTTTTGTTTATCGTGAAATCCGAATATCGTTATGATTTTTCGACCAACGTGCGCAGACCATTTTGTATGTGTATACAGCAAGTCCACTTGACTCTTGGAATAAAGTGGATAGACGGGTTGACAACTGACGGGTTGACAAGGCCAAATGCACTGTTAAGTTAACGGCGCCAACAAAAGGAAAGCGAAACTGTTTGATGTTCGGTGGGCAAGCGGCTAGACGCTTCAATTCACGCAGACCACCAGACAGTTTGTAGACTTAACAACTGCCATAAGCAGCCGGAAAAATGCAAGAAACAGTGTTCACATCTTAGCTGAATGAAAACTGAAAGCTTTAAATATTGTTGAAATAAGCTACACACCGACTTAATGAATCATCTAGACATTGTGAAAGAAATGAGCATAGGACATTTTGCCTATTTAACTCCTGTATCAAAAACGGACACTGGTGATTATGTTTGCGGCTCAAAAATTTGATATTTCTTTTGCGGAGAACAACCCCTAGACAGGACGGTTCTCGGGTTGCGCTGCAGCCATCTGTTTATCTGTCCCGTTGTTCAGACCGATGAATTCTGCTCCTCATTGAGAATGCTTATCAACCCAAGGCACTGGTACCTGATATCACCAGTAACGGACTACCATATTAAATGTGTCGTACATCAGTTTGGAACACGACGATAATTGGCCACTTCAATGACGCACCGCACGTAGTCTGTCATCTCTCAGAACATTAAGACACCGACAAAGCCCGCAGTTTCCAATCATAACGAAGCAAGATAGGTTGCAAAAATCGGGCGTGTCTTACACAGTGGATTATTTTGTCTCCCTATGGGACTACCCTACAGTTTGTCGGATGAGTTCGATTAATTACAAACCGTTACGTACGGAGGGTAGGCTTATCGAAGGAACCAATGCAACTACACTAGTTCTCCGAGAAGAAAGAATTTGTTTATATCTGTTCAGACGGCACGTCAAGCTCCAGTGAAAAGTACCTTATATGATTATCTAACTGAATGTCCAACAGAAAGCCCCGTCAGCATCATGAATGCTCACACAGTATGCTTCGAACAACGTGTACGGTAATCACAACCATGCATACACAACGAAAACTGAGCATCTCAATGTGGTACTGAACACAGGACTACCAAACTTTCCCAGTTTCACAGCCGTTCGCGTGAATTTGTCCACCTCCCAACCTGATAGGTGAATGACATGAGAATGGTTATTTAACAAACTTACCCGTCGGCTGTGACGTGATAATCGATCACAAAGGATTTATAATAAAATATTTGGGCAGTGTCACAGAAGTTGTTTTCGATCATACCTATCAGGTATATTGTTGAAGTCAACACTGGCTGCCACATCTGAGACATAGTGATTATGACACCTTGTATTAATGTTTGTACAGCTAGCGCTTGGCGTAAGATGGTCAAGTAAATAATCGTTTGAACACGTATGACCTTTATCATTAGATCAATTTAGACACCCGATATTCACGTCACATACTTATCTTTCTTGAGGCTGTTATTTCTAGCTAACTGATGTTTCTTTGATGACTTACTTTCTGCACTTATAAAGTGATATAATATGACGGACCTGGGACCCCTAGAACATACGATTTTGCGTGCATTTGGAGGAGTTTCATTACCTGTGCCGGATGTATTACCCCAATGTCAGTGCCAACAGGTCAAAGCTACGGCCATTCGAACAAGTCAACGATTTACCAGTCGATTTTCAATAAACTCCAAACTGATTGAGATACCGAACGGCAGACTATCTATAGGTTTTAGACAATAGAGGAAGATAGTGGTCATGTTTCAACTGTCTGACAAACTAGGCTGAAGTGGTGTGTATCGATTTTCTGTTGTGTAAAGGATACTTGGAGTCAACGAACAAGCTAAATAAAACCTTTGACTTTTAGCTTGACAGTAGTGGGTTTATTCAGCAGGAGTATTACTTTGGGGTCTGACCTTCGGCTGGATTCGAAGCATGGTCAGAGGCAGCTTGTTCAACAGGGACGAGTGCACTATAAACAGAGACACGAAACCTTCACAGGAGTTCGAAAATTTCATTTTCAGATTCAGTAGTCTATCCGTACCACTGCCACCTGTAGAGTCTATTAAAGTGGTATGGCTTTTGCCGCTACACATTTCAGAGGCATTATTTTCTGAGCCAGACAGCAAAGATACGCATACAGTATAACTCAGTGACAAATAGCCAATCAACATAAACTCAGTTTGTCACAGCGATTTTACATCATAATTGTCAAGCGTCACATCCACATTCTGTACCGCCTATGTTAGAAAGTCTCACCTTTGTCCAGTTATCGAAGAAATTTGTTAATTTCACTTTCCGTAATATGCGATCGGTTTCCATGGTCGAGCGTGATTCAGCGGTTGATATTGTGTGCGGGTGATGTACAGATAATCTGTAATACGCAATGCCTGTTGATTGATGGAGAACCGCATACGTTGGCTTCGTAAATTCTGTGGTCAAAGGCCTCTGGCTTTAAATTACAAGAACTACTGCAAAAAGTATTTTGATACAGTTGGTCGTTCCTGATTTCACCAATCTCACATGTACACACATACCACAACGGATATGTATCCGGTTACTCGTAAGATCATCGTCTTATTCGAGTCTTCTGTGTTCTTCATCTCTATCGGATATGTGATCTCTATTCTACAGAGAATATTCTAATGTGTACAATGATAGAATAGTACATTCGCCGTGATGTCGTGTTAGGGAAAGTTGCAACAACTGGATAACATTCTCGTGTTTGACAAGTATACCTAGTCTGTAAGCAACCGGTCTCACACAGGTCCAGCCAATCATCACGAAAGGTGCTTGTGCTTAGCGCAACCATTCACTTCAGCACTAGTTTGTTGAAACCACAGCATGGCAACAGAACAGCCTGGTTTGTATGCGTCCGGCCAAGCCCAGTGAGTAATTTATAACAGTGGCACCGGTTAGTTAGTTCAAGCGCATGCCTGAAGAACATGCCTAGAACACTCATCAGAAACCTCAATTAGCGTGGTCATCCAGTGCTTCTCTGGAGCATAAAGATACTGGGTACTTCTCATTGTCGCACTCTCGCGTTTGCCAAATCCCTGTGAACGCTCAGCTGAAACAGTTCCGTTTCTTTTCTCGATTTCCATCCTGACAGCAAACCACCAATGCTGGCACATACTAGCTATTTCGCTTTCTCTAAACTGTAAGTTTAAAATTAACTCAACGGATTTCTACAGCTCTCTGGTGATAGAAGTTTGAGGAAAGTCAATATTATCCAGTTGTCAGTTAATTATTGAAGCGCTGCAGTTTGGTGACAGTTTAAATGACGACGTGATGTATGAATTTACATGATCGGAGGTAATAGGTCTGACTTGTAGGGCTATGATTATAGATTGCCATTTCGGTTATTTTCCAGACCATTTCATTCATACAAGCACTGTTCTAAATGTTGTCCCAGTGCCATGTAGGATGAGTTCGGTTGTGTGATCTCAGTGTGTTTAGAGAACTGAAATGCGTTATGCCTGAGAGTTTGGCATTTCGGTTTCAAGAGTTTCATCGCCAAGTGAGGTAAACCCATCACTGATTAAGGGTTTGAGCATAAGTGCTTGAGCAAAAACTTCCGTTAAGTTTATCAACGCCCGATCCTATTTGCAGAAGTAAGTTGATCCTCTGACCAGAAGGTAAACTCACCGTATTTTGCAAGAGCAAGCTTTCATCAAACCTCACCAGCCTACATGCTAAAGCCAATACATCTACAAATTGACAATTTCAACTTAGATACCAACTTCACCATTATTTCCGAATATCCCGTAAGATGGGTTATGATATACATGATTTATCAATCCAGATTGTCCGAAATCTTGACCATTCAGCGACAGCTACGAAGTCTTGGCGTCTGTCAATCGATCAATTGTGGTAGATGTCCATTCCAGCTTGATTGCTTATCTGACACAATGCCAATGTATTACGCCAAGCAGGCACCTTGAAGCTCAGCTACTGAGGATGGAGTAACATTGACATATACTGTTTAATGCACTTCAACCTGTATGTACACACTCATCAATTTCGAGTGTGGTTAGCGCACGCTAGGCGCACAAAATATCGACATTACAGAATACATCTAACTATGTTGGCATTTCTCGTAAGCCTTACGGTACGATGACCATATTCATTTTCAAATACGAACGCAATACGATGCGTTGCTTTTCAAGCTGTTACTTCTCAAGGCTTTGACATACTGAGGAGTCCATTAGACAAAACGGATGCAATGAACGGTACAATCATTTTTTACAGGCTACTTTTGACGGATGATGGTCGACCATAATGATTTAGCATCAAATACGTCAGCTTGTGCCCTCGTGCAAACTCGTACTCAAATGGGCTTGTGCCTATTTATTAACACTGATAACTTTTACAATATTCTCAATAACTCTGGTTACTAAAAAGTAGTGTGACAGTGAAGTTGGTTTAATAGGGACTCAAGCATGAAAATTCGGCGTTTCGGTTGGATTTGAACCGGTGGCAGAAACAAGCCTAAACAAGACAAGCGCTCTAACAGCTGAGCTAAGAAGTGACGTCAGAAGCTCCAAAATTTCACTGTTACTGATCCGTCCCATTATCTCAAATGCAATCTACTAAATGATCCGATGAATTGACTGCGTTGGGAAGATTTCTCGAATAATCCACGTTGAAACCCACTAACGTCATTGTTATTAATATCATGATTTCTATTCTCAACAGTGATGCTGATGTATTCCAACGTGAACTGTTTGAGACATCTATCTGGGGCAGTCGATCCGCTGGACCACTTAGTGGGTTCATACGGGAGAGTGTGCCCGGTGAATAACAGAGTTCAAATATGGAATTTTCAAGCTTCCAGCCTGGCTTTGTGTCTGTGATGTCTGGCACATTGTAAAATACACTTTAAAAGACCGTCTGTCATCTTCCCCAACGATGAAACGTTGAACTCCATTGTATACACAATGCTGGAAAAATACACATGGAGGAAGGATTGGCTAGATGATGCACAACTATTAAATACGGAAAAGGGTGAATAATTTTTTGTTTGGTGTTGATTAAAAAGGGACAGACCATAGCTTCGCTGACAAAGCAATAGTCTGCCTAATTGGATTTGTGCAGAGATCGCACATCGCCTCGTTTCAATCCGATTTTATCCCACCTGGACTTTAGGGTACAGATGGGGATTGCTAGAAGCCTGATTAACGGAATGTTTCTTTAATAATCACGTCGCACTTCAGACTTCAATTTGCATGAGCATTACCATCATGCGGTATTCCCAACGTCGCATTTTGCCACAACATATCGTACCAGTGCTGAAAAACTGTTAGCACTTAGGCAACTTCAAATTCAACAGAATGGTGCAACATCATTTTACGTACTCTGTGGACGAGACTACTTTAAGAAATGTCAGGCAACGAAGGATCAGGTGCTATGAAGGAAGGAAGTTGTCTCTACATTTATCAGATATTACATTACCCAAAATGCTCACTTGTAACCTTCTGACACACAGGGTCTACAGGGAACTTTTGCAGACTTTAGAAGAACCAAACTGATCAGAACCTAGAGTGCAGCGCAATTTCTAAAACTAATTTCTAGAGTGTGCCTTCATCACGCCTAAGCAGACTGTTATTTTTAGGTAAAAACACAGCATTTCGCACATCTCTTGTGGATATTGCCTACGTGCTTAAGTTTTTCTATCTCTTCTCTTTTGTATGATAACAATTTTGAAATGGCCTCCACATCGGCATATTTCTCATCGCAATTAACTTGCCAATAAAATAAGTAAATCCATTCAGCTCTAGGTGACTTACAGAATCTGCGCGAGCTTACTGATGACCTTTCTCAGTTGCGTAACTTTCTGCATCATAATGTTCGTACATCTGTTCGTCTTGAACATGTACCTTTGGGGATTGGCCAGTATCATGAAGTTCCCACAAACGGGATGCATTATCATCTATACACTACGTGTGGTGCACTTGTAAAGTAGAAAAATGGGTTTCGCTAGCAGTAGTTTGCCCTTCTAAAGCATACCTCACTGTGGATTTTTAAGAAATACAAAATTTAGAAGATTCCTTAACGTTTCTCAGGAATCAAATGTCATCAGATGTGTTGAAATGAGGATAGACGAAACTTATGCTTGTGGCCTAAACAAAATAAGAAATCTCATAATCCGATAGGAGCTTTACCTGCAGGACTATAACTCGGTTGAAGAATTATACTGGAAAACGGCATGACAGTTTTCTAATCGTGCGTATCCGAACAAGTTTGAAATTTTCACATAAGAAATATGTTCGCAGAAGTGTTCTAATGTTTTCTCCGTTCACCTGTTAAAAGCAGTAGCTGCTGATCAGTCTTTCGCAGATTCCCATTGCTGCTTCGTTCACGAATTCAGTGTTTCATCGTCCTTGGTATAGTGAAAAAAATTCCGTCCGTGTTCATTAGTATATGCTTATTATCACGCTCGCGCTTCATTTGAACTGTCGAGAGGTTTGACAATAAGGAGCCCAAAACTTAGATGGAGAAGTCGAGCTAAGTGACACGAAGTGTACGTAAATCCTCGATTGTGACTGTTTAAAGCGGATTGCTTGGACGCTCCGTTCGGAGGACTGACTTAGGCAGATACTTTCTGTTTATATTCTTGTCAAATAAATTAAACTCAGGTCTTCGTTGTACTCGCGTGGTGGATAATCGACATTACTTCAGCTCCCTTGAGTTCCAGTATGGGTAGTTTTCAAGATTAGTAAGTTGACCTTTTAGTGCTGGGTGAGATTTTTGAATAGAACGGTTTTTAAGGGGCGCAGTTATATTCGTATTGTAATAAGTGCCTATAGAGTACCACTTGCATTCCACTATACTTGAAGTTCATTTGTTCCATAAAAGCGTCAGTTGTACAAACAAGACGAAGCCACAGAACTAGTTCTGGTGCATTTTATTCTGAAGTCCAGATTTAACCGTAAAAGATAGTCTCCTGAATATTAGAACGCTCATAGTACGTTTAATGTCTATGTCTCCATCGTCAGCAACGACATAAATTGAGTGTTCCTAGAATGCCAGACAAGGCCATACGATGGTCATTCAAAAAGAAACGATCTCCAGTTTCCGTAAATTATATTATGCTCCACCGTGTCACTCTGACCATAATCACTTTGTCGGATAATCTCCTTTGGAGATGTTATAATCGTTATTCACAGTTCAGTTAGTCGGCTTTCAAAAACAAGCCAGGTTATTTAATGCGCCAGTTACAAGATGCCTATCGAGAACATCATATTCACCCAATAATTGCGGTAAAACTATCGTACCATTGGGTTGCGGATATACGATGACAGACATGCGGAAGCACACAGTCTTCTTCAAAGCTTGTCTATTTTCCAGCTGACAGAAGCACGACGACTCCTTTGAGTTCCTTAAGTTGGAACATTGCTGCTAGTTGCTGCAGTATGGAGGATTTACGCCTTTTCTTAGGAGACTGTATTGCATGCTGCGTGTATGATTTTCTAGCCATTCTCGTTTATTCCACATAGAGCGGTAAAATGACTTTAGTAATCGCCACTCACTAAAGTCAGTCAACTAACAAGGTCACTCCCGTTCCGTCCTCATTTGAGAGTTTATCAAGGATTGCAAGCCGAAAACTGTCGATTTGCCATTGAAAAAGAAACCAACCGTTAGCATTATGACCAAATATACATACTTTCCTATGATCAGAGCCAGCAGCACGATATCTGGCACAGATACAGTGAATCACCTGATCGAATATAACACGACTTCCCCTCTTTCACCCTTAAACATCAGATGTTGCTCGAACAGAAGATAAACGCTGATTTTGGCTGCTTCACGTACCACAGGCCTTGCTTGCCCGAACTCGAACATGCGTGAACTAAAACATCGCAATCATTATGCCCCACTTGGGTTTGCCGATGTTTACATTACCGTAAAATCTGCGATGCATCGTCAAAAACTTATTGTCGAGGATGATCCAATACATATCTCTACGTGGCTCATTAGCAATCAGCAACCTGGTTGGTTGGCTGCCATCTGTCTTCGGGGTTCACAGCCGGAATCATTCACGCGAACGGCTGTGAACCTGATAAATGTTATGATTTTGCTCTTAATTCCATACTGGGATGTGCACTTAACATTTCCTGTGCATGGTTGCGTGTGCTAAACCGGTAATCTGGAATAAGTTGTACGATGACATTCTGACAAATTGTCATCCCTAATGAAGACTTGTCCACAAAATGAGTAACGCAGTCAATGTCTGCAACGTACAGTTACTCCTTCACACTTCCAATTAACTTGTTTGAGGCGTTTACCTTGGTTAGTGCGTATTTTAAAATTGAGAAAACACTCCAATGACACTTACGTCTAGGATACTTTTTACTCTCCCTCGATTCTTTGGAAGATTCAATAATTACAGTAGACGTTAGACCTATTTCAGAAATCGGGGGAAATTTAACACCTGTGGAGCGTTGGAGATAACTTGAACCGTCTAGTTTCATTTACAATTCTCAAATGTTGTTCCAACAAACTTGACTGTGTTCTGCCTACATTTGAACGGGAAGCTTTCAGAGGATGAATTTTCTTGATTAGTCAGCACAAACCTTTCTGGTAATCTGTTTGGTTTGTTTATCACTGGTTTACACACCATATGATCTTGTGTGCCACTTATGGTTGGTCACGCATGCTTGGTCATAATACTGGCAAACGTCTGCATACTGAGTTTCGCGCACGATCTAATTCGATCGCAAAACTTTGAGCTTCCACACCTCAGCCTCGAAGAGAATGTGTACCAGTTGTGTGTAGCACGACAAGAGTTTTGACCACGAAGTGATCCAACAACAAAAAATCCGGACATCGAATTGTTTCGAACAAGAGACAGAAACCGCCTACTCGCGCAAAATGCGTTCCACTATTTGCGCCAGGAGATCAGAACTGGATTTCCGAACTGCCTTTCTTTGTTTTGCATGTTTTTTTCTGTTCAGGTAGATTATCACCGCAGAAAAAAGATTTCATCATTTTCTAACGAATGTTCAGTTTGATTTGGTCGATTTGATGAGGCTATTACATTTTTTCTGTTTCAAAAATACGCGCGTGCATCCCAACACTTTTTGTTAGCAATGAAAACTTATAAGGTTATCTCGTACATCTCCTTTGATTAATGTTTTTTATCAGGTAGAAAATTTAACTTGTTCATCATATTCCCCTTTTATTCGCAAGGCAATGAGAAATCTGGTAATAATCTTGGCTGCTCTCAAATGTATGCAGCATTTAAGTAGCAATTTGTCAAAATTCGGTCAAACTGTGAAATTTGTTTAGTTCAACATTTGCTCAGATCTGGGAAACAGATTTGCCCAAGGTTGCCATTCGGACTTGCATGTCAGAACTTTGAACGGATCAATAAATAGGAATAACTCGTTTTTATTACTACAGCACTGGAAGCAAAGCGTGTGTGTATATTACCAGTGGTCACTTCAGAAAACACTTCTTGGATTTTCTACCCAATAGTTTAACAAACTTCTTATGAACACCATCTGTATCAAGTTCACGGGATAGTTTCAATACATCCAGTATTTTGAACACATCGTTCATCACCTGATGGCGATTCACTTGTTTCATGAGGTGGAGTTATATGTCTGGGAACACAAAGTAGGATACTTTATCCGCATCTGATTTGTCATTCAATGTTGATTCAAACTTCTGATGTTAAGGCTTTAGTGTGACTTCATTGAAGGGACAGTGAACTGGCTTTCATTGGGACACGTTAGGACATAGAACACTTTTCCAAGAGTAGTAATATGTTAGCAAAATTCACATGGTAGAATAGTTAGTCACCCTACTGGGTTTAGCAAGCAGGGTCCTGACCAAATCATACTGAATTGGGTAAGAAAATGTTGTTCTTCGTAGATAGACTACATATTGAACTAACAGCCCCATTCCTAAAACAAGTAACGGTATCTAACACTAGATGAATCATGATATACCGCAGGCCGTTGATCTCCAAAGTAACAACTGGGTCAGAAATGCGTTGGGTTTAGGTATTACATACTACAGTGGCAGATTGCACGAAGGGACCACTTGTCGGTAAGAGGCCCATACTTAAGAATTGAATTTTCTCGGTAACAGTGTGGGTTAGTTTGGATGTAGTTACACTAAAACCCGAACAGGCTGAAAAACCTTGGTGTAGCATCTTTACAACTCATCTTCCTAAAGAAGACGTGTTTGACCTGATGACACTCACTATTCACGTAGGACATAAACTTGATCTTCAGCTAAACCTGCACTGTATTCATGCCGTTACAGTTACACCACGATCTGACAAACGTAAATAAATTCGGTCACTGAAGGAGATGTTACAATAAAATTTCGTTGATATCATCGAAGTGAGGTGAGCTTTTGTTGAAAGTAGGCTAAATTGTTAGGTGCTCGTGGCGAACAGTCAAGTACGTCGGTGATCTTTGAGAGGTGATTGCAGTGCATTGAGTTATTTCACTGTCTAGTTAAGTCATTTATGATTATAAAGTATTTGTTAGTGCGAAATCATGGTTCGTTTCCTCCCTATGTTGCAGAGATGTTGAAAAACCCTTTCCTCTAGAATTCTTTAACTGCTGTCTCTCGGTTTGTTTATTTTGCTACGCATTACTCAACCTAGAGACAGGTTAGTGATGTTAGATTTACTCAGTAAATTGTTTTTCCAGTAGTCAGCACCGACAAGAAACAAAGTCCATCAAATTAGATACAATTAGTTGAAGCACATCACGCACTGGGCTTGCCGAACAGTTTATCGGAATGCGATTAACTGTGGGTTACGGCCTATATGAAACAGCCCGATTTCTCGATTTAGATTCAACATACAAAAGTGAGTATGTTCCAGAAGTATTAGATTCCCACCGGCAACTCTTGTGTTACATTCATTAAACTATAGATTCTTTAGACTCCTATGTGACTTGCTGCCACTTAACTGTTTCGGGTATGAACCGTTCTGCTCACTTCACAGGGACCAGCTATAATAAAATTCTATGTAACGTCTTTGCCTCGATGTTCAAATGAACAGCATATTTTCTGACTGCTACTGTCAAGCTAGCCATTTGTCATGCAATTGCAATCCGGGTCCTTCACATTTTATTTTCTTCACACTCACCAAGCAAATATTTTACAGTTCAGCAATAGCTAACAGTTTGGTAATATTGCGTTCATAATATTTGTTTATAATAACATATTTGTTGTGCAGCGGGTGGTGGAGCAGAGACATGAAATCTGTAAGCTGTTTTGAGAGCATAACACGGATGGATTGAGGGCAACCGATTCCTTTTCAAGAAGATTAAATATGAATCAAAAAGCTGGTTTACAGCCGACTGACTGAGTAGATCCGACCCCTAACAGACAGTTTGCACTGAGTACGATATTGCGGATGAAGGACAAGGACTTTTTATCACTAAGACTCAAGTCAACAGTGCGTTAGTTTCCTAGAGCAGCTGCAGAATGAAGGAACTTAAAAACGCTTATGCGTATTAGAATCAGCAGTAGAGTGCGGTATCAACAGAGACCGGAACTTCGGAAATGGGAGGATTATGGGTGGTGAGATGGGGAATGTGAGTAGAATATAAGCCCGTCCAAAGCCTGGCAAACATTTTACACGGGCAATTCAGCAAGCAGTAAGCAGATGTCACCAGACTACTTGTTAACCATGAGAAGTTCAGCATATTTAGCATTTGTTTCAACGATTCCCGTGGCCAGACAACCTTTAGGCCGTGACGGTGTTCTGAAAATGCGTGTCGAATGTGCATGTGAAAATGTCTATTTAGGACGTTCTCCTGAGGGTCTGTGATAGACTTGTCCAGACTGGATATATCAAGATGCCGAAATAGCTCTGCGCATTAGACGCAATAAATATTCAAAACAGTTTTTTTTCCCAAAATACCTACAAAATAGCCAAAAACTGTAGACCGCATGACCTGCTGGTTGGTGAATTTCGCCGAATCTCATTAGGTACATACTGAATTGTTAGTGTTTATACAGTAGGGTCATATAAGGTCAAAGAAAAGAAATGCACTGCCGCACACACAAAACCCACACATACAACTCACGTGCGCCCATGCGAGTAACCGAAACTCCACAAGCATACAGTACCACTGAGACAGATAATAATGATGGTCAATTCGGTTGAAAATCGATTAGCAAAATGGCTTACAGATCTTTTGAAATCTGTATGGCAGTCATTCTCCCAGTGCAGTGTAAAAGATGCGTTCGGAATCGTAAACTGGTTGAAGGGATTGAATGTCAGCGGACGTCACCCTGTGATTATGGCCCACCTTGAGAAAAAGTTGCCCACTACCACTGAAGAGACGATGCTGTGTCGTCTACACGTGGGTGATATAGTTGTAATTATTATTGGCACAGAAGATGCGGAACGTTTGTAATCAACGATGTGGCAATTGCATCCTGACATATTTCTGTTAATTCAACATGGTGCTGATCATTCTGTTGCCTTTGTGGACATTCTGATAATGCGGTGATGGTACAATCAAAAGAGTTGTTTACAGAATAACTAAATATACTGATCAGTATATGAACTTCGACAGCTTTACGCCAGCTCAATACAAACGTGCTCTGGTTCGTACTTGCCGTCGCTACACACTTATCGAATAGTACATTAGGCCAAACCATACTGCAACAGGACAGCTAATTCTGTTCAGGTAGAAGGTTACGTGATAGTTAGCCTACTAAGATGATGATGTGATGTATCAGCTCAGTCGACGACATCCAGCAGGTGTTAGTCGGAAGTTCCACGTGACCTCTGTCAGCATTTCCCATTCAACTAGCCGAATACCCCCGGTTAAACTGTGATTGCTTCTGTACACCAAACCCCATTGTATGTTGGGTATTTTGAGTGTTATGTCACCAACGTAGGCAAAACGAGACGATAGTTTCACAGTACAGTAGCCGGGCCTGTTCCGGCTTGCTCTGAACGTGTGGTGGAAAATTCTTCGGCAACTGTTGTTGCACAACCAATGCAACACAAACTGCCACCATTCTTCATCGCACTTCACTTGGTGACCTGTGTACATAAGATCACTATCTATGCCTTTAAACTAATCTATGTGGACAACGGTAGACAACTGCTTCAGTTCGCTGATGCTTTTGCTATAAACAGGTGGTAACCATTCCTCTGCCAACACAGGGACGTCGTCATCAGTTAAAAACTGCCGTGGAAAATAAACAAATCCGTTTTTGTGCATGCGTGCCTGCGGGAGTTGTGTGTACGCGGTCGTGTATTTCTTTCCCCTATAAACCAAACAGTAAATTGAGAACCTACGTAAATTCAAGCTTGTCAACTGTTAACGCCGTGATCGTGTTAGGTTAACTACCATACGTTTTGTATAAGGTGAGTGCGTTAATGAGTGTGCTGCCACAGCTAAAGCTAAGTCTTAGTATGCTTATTGGTTACTCGATATACTACACGAGTAACATCCACAACCTCTTTCAGTTGTTGAATTATAAAGGAATGAGGAGAGCAGATATTGCCGTTAAATAGCAACTTTGAAGTGTGTCACCGTTTAGTCGATGTGATGGACTGTTTGAGTTATGATAGAGAAATTTGGAAGTGGAGAGCGATTTACTTGTGCATTTTTATATTCCACCATACAAACCACTACCCTTTAGATTTCAGTCGTTGCTAAAAGCGAACTGTCTGACATTATGGCCTGTTTTGGGTTGTGAGTGGTCAACACTTTGTGCGTCGATTTATTCAAAAAGTTGGTGTCATGATAGATAGTAGGCAACAACAGTTAGGGGATGATGTAACTTATAAACTATTACCTTTGATTATTAATTTACTGATAACATCAGTCCAGAGATACAAGTTGTGAGTGTGGAGGGAGTGTGGAGCAGACAGTTCTGCGTTGACGTAATATGCAACTGTGGCGTTGTGGCACAGCTCACATCTGTTGCCGTGACGTTTTCTGGAGTGGATTCGAAAACTGTGTCACGCATCTGTGCGCAGTCACTTGGGTGCCGGGTGAGGCTATTGAGGGTTATACAAATGTCGGTCTATGTGACCCTGAGAGTTGGAAGTGGGATGCCTACATGAATGAGGCAGTTGAAACATAACTTAATCCGACCAGATGTGAAGTAAATACATGACTGAGATTGGGTCATTAGGATTGGTATACGACCATGAGTCGTTACACACCCAGCACTTTGTAGACGAGGAGAGGACGAGTATGTTGGTAGTAAGTTATGCTAACCTTATTTATTATTTGGTTCACATCGCCCAGACAAATTAGTAGCTCGGTAAACCATCTGTTGCTCATTTTTGAATCTCGTTTCATTATGAATTCCTATTCTCTCTTCACTGTAGCTCTAACGGCGAAGTGTATTCTGAAGGTTTTGTTTAACTGTTAGCCAAAGTCCAAACTTCCGTACTTTTCCCTAATCCGGTTCAGATTGTAGTAATGTTACCCTTACGCTGAACTACCTGTTACTTTATGCTTTCTATGTTTTCCTTCTCAACTCGGGTCCTACTACTGGCGTTCCGTTATTTTTGTTTCCAAGTGATAAGGCTCTCATTTACATGCTAACCAACCCTCTGGCTAACTAGCATTAGCTAGATGGACTAAAGAGGCCTCTACTCACAAGCCTTATACATTTTCTCATTCGGGTTTACACTGTAGAGGTGAAGTGTAAGTTGAACAGTAAGTAGTGCAGTTCAAGCTGTTTGTGTTGAATAATACGCAGATACGTCTTTTGGCCCTGAACTCTGTGAATGAAACATACTGTTCTCTGTGTTATTTCTCCAGTGATGACCGACCATCCGAAATACTGAACGATCACTCACCATATGATGCTCGTAACTCCTTCATTCCTAACAGTTCACGTATTTCGAAGCATGGGAAGATTTTCTCCGATCCGGCTGGGATTGATAATGTGAGTGGTGCACCCAGTGGTATGCGGAAATCCGACACAAGGACAGAGGGATTCGACAAGATATAGGTGGATTCTGTAATTGGTATACCATCAAATTCTTCAGTTCTGTCGATCGGACAGAAGAATCTCAAACCATGGGAACTGCCAATTGTATTTGCACAGAAACAGTTTCAGCTTGTGCGCTGTAAGAACACCTCAATCATAACTCTATTCCGGTCAGGCGAGTAACACTTTTGAGACGCTGAAAGAATTCCTAAACTCGGTCATTCTGTACGTAGGTCTTTCCAACTATGATGTCGAGGCACCTGATAGATAACTTTGGAGTTGTCATATATTTCTTAGAAGCACTGAAAGTAATGAAACCATTAAATAGAATGTCGCAATCAAAAATCATTCATTCCAGATTCAATATTGTCGCGCTGACCAAAAGAGACCAGGATCAAGCTGATGGTACAGAGCTCCGGAAATACGCACTTATCAGTTCCATGGCTAAATCCAGGTCGTTGAGTCCTGATGCATGAACTGTTCGGCGGTTTGAAGTTGGATGGTTGATGTTCATG
The DNA here is from genome assembly GCA_013368495.1 of Paragonimus heterotremus. NCBI lineage: Eukaryota > Metazoa > Platyhelminthes > Trematoda > Plagiorchiida > Troglotrematidae > Paragonimus > Paragonimus heterotremus. Next base: position 90,672 of record LUCH01000353.1, read on the forward strand.
GTCTCAGCCCCTAAGTCACCTAGATGTGAACGTGCGGCGTCACACTGTCCCACACAGATAGATCAAGAGAGTTAAGTGGTTCTACTGATCCAGTGTGATTATGTGATTTGAACGTAACCCACAACTGATCGCAGGTGTCAAATTCCCATAGACTTTCCAGTCGGCCTTCTTCGAAAAGAAGCATTATACTCGAATTTCATTCTTCTGAGGGCTCGTCAGTAGTATATATTCTTGCATATCCTTGGACTACTGACGAGCGCTAACAAGAGGTAAACTCGAAAATAGTGCTTCTTTCCGAAAAAGGTCTGCTACAAATCCATGAGAATGCAATTGCTGTAATCAATAATGGGTGATGTTTAATTTCTATGAAAAGTAAATCCCCTAATACTCACCACCAGTCACTGTGCTTAGTCGAATGAATACCCAAGAGCGTACGGGAAAATCAGCTTAAGACAGCTGATAACGTAAAGACTTTCAGCAGAGAGTTGACTTTCGTCAACCTACTTGTTACTGTGCAGTAAAAGATATCTGTGGCCAACAATGTGTACAGCCGGTTAATTAGGTTGTCCACTTCAAAGCGGATTACGGCTAACGCTTCAGCTACAATTAACATGACACACTTTAGGTATCACGCTGGCGTGGAGATCGGTGACTTGATTAATTATCTAACCATCTCTACTTTATTGTTCAGTTTCGAAATAAATAGAGGAATGCAATCGAACCAAACAAACTGCTATATTTGTTCGAGTGTCAATCGTAGGTTTGTCATGTAAATTTCATAACGGGTGTCAAGGTTCCGGTTTTGACGAGCGTCTCCATATTCGGATGTACAACGATAGGTCACCACGTTTTGTTGAACTAAGTTACTAATTCAGTCAAGGTTATAGCTGAAGCGGAAGCTGCTTCAGTATTTTCAGCTGGGCACTGAGGTATATGTTTGCATTTTCTATATGGCATAGGCTAATTGCTTGATATACATGTAAAGCCTGAGCGACGTCTGCACCCAATTAGACAAAGATCATTTAAAGATCCCAACCTAAAGCCAAGGTAAGCAGCCGTCATATTCAGCCGCAACCGCAATGAATACATTAGAAAGACACATTGCTAATACGTTCACGTAGTCATTGTACCTCATAATCCAACAATTAGCCGCTATCCTCTATCTGCGACACTGACTACACTGGCACCTATTTGCCTCAATCACCGATTCTTACTACCGCTGCGTAGGAGCTGACTACTTGAGACTAATACTGTGTACGTTAAACCACTACAGTTAGTTGCACCAGTTGGTGATAACTGCTACACAATCTAGTGGCTAAACCAAATATTCCAGCGAAGGTAAAAAACTTATTTAAATATGGTTTTGCCCATTAAAACTTATCCTTCAACCACCTATACCTACAGGGCGTGAGTGCTTTTATACTTTTGCAGACTCAAATTCCTGAAACGGATAGTTAGAAAATGAGAGTCCTGTATTGGAATCCACTATCGTCCTACTGATATTATTATTATTATTATTGTTATTATTATTATTATTAGTTATGTGAGTTGAGTGCCTGCTTCTTTGCTGCAACCTTCTCACCGTTCCGTGCAAACTATACGATTTAACGGGCTGCTGCTGAGCCTGGACAACAGTTTGTAATTGGATGTCTCACCTATAGAAAAGACATTGAATAAAGATGGTAGCTCGTGATCATTCAAAACGACTGAGGGAGTTGTGTCTGTTATGAACTAACTTTGTTACAACAGAGTCGAGTTTGTCTTGCAAAGTGTTTATCTAAAAGCGCTGAGGTTACCATAAATCTACCTTTGAAAGACAAACAGTAATGCGAAGGCCATGCTAACATTTTTTCGATCCCGATTATTAAAGAGAAATAAGTGTGACGTGGGACGTGATGACTACTTATTTTCCAGTTCAAGTGCATTTGTATGTTCAGTTGCTATCTAAAATAATTTGCAAATCGTAATAGTGAGCTAGTTACAAGTCGGAGTTAAATCAAAATATATGCAAACAAATTTTGATGTAGATAAAGTTCAGATAAAGTTAGTGTGCTCAAATCAATATATTAAATAGAATAATATAACCATGGAATCCGTGGGTCGTTAATGATATATCGAGTGGGAATCTGCTGACGTACAGATCTATGAGAAGAAAACTGTGTAATCCACGGGGCACAACATAAGTATCTGTTCATCAGTTAGCACGACATCCAGGTAAGTTGGGTTCATTCGTGTGGACAGTCTGCTTGTTTAATCAGCTCAAGCAAATATAATGTGTTGGGACAAGCTTCACAGCTCAATGAGACCGAAAGCACTGGATGTACGTGTATGTGTGTGATCTTTTCATTTGCTTGATTACATGATTTTGTGGCGGTGCGACGTACATGAAGTGCGTATCACGCGAATGATCCGCGGAGCTAAAAATAGCACTACTCACAAGCCGTCGAGACCAAATTGCTTCTCCATGCATACAAACCTATCAACTGTAAGTCCCTCGGACAACAGCAGAAGTTCGATGTCAACCGGCTGGAGGACTGTGAGAGGCGGGTCGCTTTTCAATGTGTCGTTGCCATTCGTCGTGGCATCCAAGTTTGCATATAATATTAACCCAGATGGGAAATTTTTTTCTTTTTCAGCCCTATCCAGGCGGAGATAATTTTCCTTCATCTGTGCATGAGATTCGCATCAACAGAGACGTTGTCGACAGCTGCGTGGACTTATGCTACTTGGATAACTATTTGTTAATAGAGTGGTCGGCGGACCACGAACAACGTGTACGTGTGGCAAAGGCTAATAGTGCTTTCGGACGTCTTGGAAGGTGTGTTTCGAAGAACCACAGCCTGAGTATGACCACTAAGCTCTGTCTATCACTCACTGCTGTAGACAGTTGAACCTTGGACATTGTATCAGCGGAACATGCGCTATCTGACCCGTTTCTACTTACAATATCTGACGCATCTCAGAGACTCGGTGCTGGGACATGTTTCCAAACACCGAGGTACTACGGTGAACGGACATGAACAGGATCAAAATCATGCTGACGTTGAATCATCTTCGTTAGCTAGATCACGCCCGTCAGATGGGCGATGATCGCATTCGAAAGCAGCAGTTGTACGGATAACTGAAATCAGGTGAACGAAATCCTGGTGCTCGAAAGTTGCGTTAACAGGATGCTATCCATGTAAGTCCTTCGTCTTGTAGCATTAATAGTAGCTGTTAAGTGGCTTGGTGTCGAACCGGGCGTTTTGGAGAAATATGACCAGGACGGGGTCCATAATCGCAGTGAACAATTATTGTGCGACTGTGAAGTGTAACGCGCGGTACGCAAAGGAACTACTAGTGTTATAAGTCATGTTGACGTAACTATATGACGTTGCAATGTGTGCGACCGCAAACGCGGTGGCTGCCCCTGATTAACAGGTCACCAGCACACTCATATTAAACTGTCGGCCAAGAGAGAACGAGTATATTACAGTCAACAAGGGTTATGTCATTTATATCCACTTTTTCCTGTCCACCTCAACACTACCTTTTTCAGAAACATGGGTGTCTGTGATCTTCTGCTTTTTTTCTTCCTTAGGTCTATCGACATTCTGTATGGTGAATATTTTGTCTGTTTTATTCCAGTCAATCATTTTAGTCTATTTTCTTGCATATTCTCTTTAGGATGTACTAGCGTGTACTCATAAACAAACTAACTCTTTCATTAGATTTTCAACATTCTACTTATCATTGTAGTTTATCTCTGTTTACTTCCCGAGAGATAGAGATTTCACTTCGTGCTAGCCTATCAGTTGGTTAACCTGCATTGACCGGCTGGACACGAAGACCTCCCTCACACGGCTTCTGGTCTCGTTTCTTCAGGCTTACACTGAATACGTGATGTGTGTTTGAATGTGGAATTGGTACAATATAAGCCACTTGTGGTGATGGCTATCGGCAGGCGTCCTTCGGCTTCGGTCATTGCAACAGTCTATTCCTAACCGGATACTTCTAACCGCATGACCTTTTCATCTACCTTGACGTGACAGTCAATCCTGTGTTCTGTTTTGAACCAAAGTGTTAAAGTGGCTATACCTTTTTCAGTTTCAGATGCCGGATATCAATTTTGCGTGTCACAGTGTCAATTTGAGAATTCTTGAGTGGGTTAGCTGGGTTTTATTGGTGAACAGCTAATGTGAACATCGACAAGCTGAAAAGCAGAGAGGGGTTGGTTCCTACAGGGTAAGAGAACGCGGTCCCATAAGTAAAGAGAGTAAGCAGAGTTGGTTCAGCTGGATCCAGCTGCCTGGGACATTTTAAGCTAATTAAAAGACATTCGAAATTGATATCGAGACATCTTAGAACAGAAAACACATATAACTTGAATTCATTCATATTTTGCCACTTTAGATAGGTCAAAAGGAGCAGTTAGAACGCAAGCAATTTCACTGTTGATCGAGCATTGTGATGTGATATTTATACCGAGTTGTTATGTGTGACTAACGGATTCGCAATTCACATATTTTTCTATTTTCGTTACCTTGTATCCAGCAGTTAAATTTATTGTGATCTTACTGCGTGAGCAATCTGTTTCGTCTGCATGTGTTCGCAAAATTGTGAATTGCACATCTGTGATATAATATTTATGTTCGGTAGTGGCGTTGGTGGGTTCCAGCGTGAACTGTTGAAGAAATTTCACTGCTTCAGTCGATTTCCTGGAGCATTTGCTGGATTCCATATGAGAAAGTGTAACGGGTACGTAACAGACTCGAAATGTAAAACTTCCGAGCTCCTGGCATAGCTTCCTACATCATCTTGTAGGGCGCTTACCGCGTTTAGGTGTGATGTTTCTGTCGTTGGTTCAATTCCAGCCGGAACCCTTATTTTTCACAATTGAGCCACATCTAAAAGCAACGACAGTTATCGGACCATCAATGTGAACAGCTGCTAGCAAGAATCCTGCTCAAACACGCCAGTGAGAAAGTCATGAGGATTATTGACTCCGAAAAGCCCTGTGTATTCTCTGAGTATTGTAGTTTGTGTTGCGGATGCATTACCACTTTTGAAGATGGTCCATGTACTTTTATCCTATCTCTTGCCCGTTTGTCTTACCAGCCGTTGGTGGTCTGGTTAAATTGGATCAGTAGGTTTCTGCTTCCGGGTAGGTCGACTGTCAGACTGGTCATAATTGTGATTAACATGAGACGTACGTTTTGGTCACCTGTTTAGTGGCAGAAACCCAGTGAAGGCTCTCAAGTCCCATGTTCCGATTCCGCACTGCTTGTAGGGTTATAACATTTGACGACGGTTAGTAGCAGATCATTTTCATCATGTCATCATCACCTGAGGAAGTTCAGATGCTTCCTACGCAGCAGTACGAACAGTATGAAGCCACTCAAATGGAGTTACTGAAGACATGGCGCAGAAAATGACAGTTCAACAGAGTTTAACAGTTGCAGCCAAAATGTCCACAGCACAATCGATGGCCAACAGTATAACAGAATTCACCTATCAACCGGACAGCGGGATCACATTCGAGGCTTGGTTCAAGCGTTATGAATAACTAACCAAGAAGGACGCACTAAACTTAGATAATAGTGGTCAAGTCCGATTACTGCGCAGGTTTGGCCCAACGGAAGTCGCTGGGTATTGTAACTTTATTCTGCCACATAATCCACGTGAATGTTCATCCACAGAAACTGTACAGTGTTTGACTCGCATTTTCAGCGAACAAATGTCATTGTTTGGTACCCTATTTAAGTTCATGCAACTCGGTGAGCAATACTCGGAGGAGATTTGAACATTCGCAGGTGTGGCAAATCGTGAGTGTGAGAAGTTCAGGCTGTCAAATCTCATCGATGATCAGTTCAAAACCTTTATTGTCGTATGTAGGCTTACAATAGCATCCAATGAGGATATTCATACACGTACCTCAACGCAGTTGGAATAGAACTCAGACATATCACTACAGACTGAGAAAGATTAGTGCCAACGATTACTAAATCTCAGAAACGATAACAGAATGACTGAAGACTAGGGCAACAGCGATGAAAACGTTAGTGTGTGTTATCAACAGAGCAGGACGTGTCCAGTCAACTGAATCTACATCAAGGCCACCGAGCGTGTGTTGGCACTGTAGAAAATGGAATTTTGCTTGAGTTCGCAAATTTCGAGATGACACGGGCCAAAAATATGAGCAACATAGACATAAACAATTTCGCTGTGGGATGGCATCCTCATTCATGCGCTTACGAGAGCCCAGGGAGACGTCGGCTTATTATGACAGTCCATCTAACGTTGTCTTCGCCACATTCGGTGGTGATATTTCAGGCAGCAAAAGAGACGTTCGCATTTTACCGCATTGCACGAAGGTGCGTCTACAAGTGGACACGGCCTCTGAGATTACACATATTTTAGAGAAAACATGGGTTTATTTACACAGACCGGCATACGTGTAGATCGATCATGTGGCATGAAACGTCTCGGAAACTAAAGTTCCACTTGTGGGAAAGTTAAAATGTAACTTTCAACTTGGCAATTTACGTGCTATTGGTATCTGTTATATTGCAAAGGATCTTAACTTGAATTTATTGGACATAGACTAGATTGATAAACTGGGATTATTTGACGTGCTATTGCATTCAATGTGTTTGTCCGGTTACTAAAAGTGTGTCCGCCAATCAGAAGCCATGTTCGTTGGTTGACACGGACGTGAAGGCAAAAGTTATTTCACAGTTGCATGGACAGTATCGTAACCTTGTTGACGATGGTCTTATTCGGTGTGCGCAGACAAAGGCTATCTTCTACCTTCGTTCAGATATAAAACCAGTTTTTTGCCCCAAAAGACGGGTTCCATATGTAGCTATTGCTTCCTTGGAGGACAAGTTGAACCGGTGGAAAAGAACGGAAGTCCTCAGTCCTGCAGGCTGTTCGGTTTGGGTTACACCCACATTAGTAATAAAAAGGCAAATGATTTGCTACGGTTATGCGGCCACTTCTTAACTGGCCTGAACGAAACATTGAAGACTCATCAGTATCCGCTCCCTGCTGCCCTGAACCTGTACGCAACACTAAACAGTGAAAAGATTTAAACTAAGATTGATTTTTCTGAGGTCTATCTGCAAATGGAAGTCGACACATGCGGTAAGTAGTTTCTAACCATTAACACACACCGTAGACTGTACCGGGTAAACCGACTACCATTCATTGTGAAGTGTGCTCCAGCGATCTTTCAGCAAACTTTGGACACTTTATTAGCCAGTTTGACGTGTGCAATGCTTTACCTGTACGATATTATTATTGTAATTGCTTCAGTGGACAATCACCAGTCGCATCTTGCATTGGTTTTTAAACTCACTGAAGAAAAATGGTCTCCGCATCAAGTCCAACGATTTCTTCTTCTCCGTAGAAAGTATTCAGTTTTGTTATTGACCTTAAGAGTCGTAGGCCTGGCCCAGAGAAGGTAAAAGCCATAACAGAAATGCCCCACCAACAGATAAGACTACCTTCCAATCGTTCTTAGGCCTGGTAAACTAGTACAGTAATTTTGTGCTTCATATGCATGATGTTCCTACATCATTGAATTATCTACTTACGAAGGATTGTCCATAACTGTGTCCATAAGCCTGCCAGTTTTTACTCGTATGTTTCAAACAAACGTTCGCGATAATGACGTCAAAACGTGGTTGAGATATCCACAGGGATAAAACATTTTCTTTCCTTTAGTTTTTTGTGTGGATTTACCGTGCGCTTAATTGGACTCCGAATCAATTGGGACACAACGGATACCTGCAAATACTACTACTGTTTGGTTAGCAGTCTGTTGGCCCGTCTGTCCTCCGTAGACCGCTAGTTGTTAAAACGTGCGGGGGGAAATAGTGCTGCTTTTTCCGGTCTTAAAAGACGAGTCAGTAAGAATCACAATCTTATTTTGGACTCAAAGCGGCGTGTAAACTGTCCATTAATGTTGTCCACGCTGCCGTTCTGAAATAAAATTTGGGCGTTGTATCGACGGATTTTGCGGTACAATTCGATTCTATCTGCATTCGTTCCACGCACCCTAGTAAGTTGGTAGACGGACATAAGCTGGACAGAATTTCTGCAAATGTTCAATCAGTTTCGTTAGCTAGGACATGTCAGCAGGATAGCCGATGAACAGAAGACGAAGCAGTCACCGTACGGGTAACTGAAGGCAGGTGAGCAGAATCCTGATGGTCAGGATCTGCAATACTGGAGTGTTATCTGAGTATGTCTTTCCTGTTGTAATATCTGTCTCGGATCTTGGGGAAACTTGGCCCCAAACCGTAATGTACTTACAGACACGATCGGTAGTCTGAATCAGAAAACGCTAAGCGGGCATGAATTCAAGGGCTCGATACATGAAGGAACTATGATTGCCATAGGTCATAATGACGTGACAGTAGGGCGTTGTAATGAATGCGGCAGCGGAAATGCTTACAAGCACAAGCGTCCCTTGACTTCGGTCAATGTGACTGGTTCATCATAAATGTATGTCACCAGATAACCGTTTGTGCATAACATTGACTGCATTAGTGCTTTTGCGATAGCGATTAGTTGTTTGAAGTTACTGTCGGTTCTTGCAAGTTAGGACCGTCGAGCATTGATTATGTGTGAGTTTACAGTCCGGCCACATTTTAAGGGGTGCAGGTCTGGATAGAGGATCTTGACGGAACGACTGTGTGATGAAACATTATTTCCTACCATTGTTTTTGTTGAAGGAAACACTGAGTGTATCAGTCGCTGTAATGGTTCAGTCAATAATATTCCCTTGCTGGATTCAACTTATCCAGAAATATGTCTTTAATATCCTTTTAGATCGTGAAATGTTTACGACGAAGAACATAGACAAGTTATAAGCCATAAGAAAACTGTCGCAGGGGAAGTTTGACATCGTCGTTGTGAAATAATACGTGTGTAAAATATATCGTATCCGAAGGAGTATATGACGAAATTTCGTTCGATTTTGAGCCGAGTGCTTTAATATCGGCCATACTTTCTTCGAGCTGTTAGGTGTAATCCGCGAGATCCGTTGTGTCCAACTTGCCTGAACCTGCGTTGAATTGTGCTTGTAGTCTCAGAACGAGCGCCAACATAGAGCTGTGCAGGAGAACGGCCGGTAACGAGGATGATTGAGTAATGTTCCGACTACCTTTTAGGACCAACGTAGTCCTCCAACACATCTTCTACTTTACAGTGGGATTGTCCACCAAACCGTTGACGCAGGGGGGACGCGTTCAGTTTGCATCGCATCAAGAAGCTTAATGAATGCATTAAACAGATGAGACCAAAAATATATTCCGTGATCGTTACAACTACAAGACCTCTAAAACTGAGAGCCACCGCCTTACAAGTGCACGCGCCAATGTGGTTGCTGTCATGTCACTGATGAAAGTAGCTTCCGGTGAAATCGTGGAACGGTCAGCACATGCCAGAATATGTACAATATTATGTGTAACCGTGAATGTATGGAATGGGAACTTCTGAGACGGCGAAAATGCCAGTTTGTCTTGTGCTGTGACAAGATATCTTAGAACGCTCGCAGGCAGGACACGTTCTTGCCCATTCACGAAAATTGGCACTGGCACTTGGCCGGTCAAGACGATCACAGCTGAGCTCATGGTTGTTCATATACTCACATACTTGAGTTTGTGAAATGCAACAGCTGCCGTTTGATAATTCGATGACAATAAATAGTCGAGAGAGAGGTTTGGTCATCACGTTAAGGATGGTTTCAGTAGAACTATAGAGTGAAACGGTTTTTGGCTGTTGTAGTGATGGATAATATAGATGTTATTGCAGTTTGTAATCCGATTTTCTTCCCTCCGCCATTTTGACAAAATCGGTCAACCAATCTTGAGTGATAAGTTCACTGCTTGGCCGAGATAAGGTATCTACCACTCAGTTGGATGTTAACTTTTGACTGAGAAATGCAATCTAAATGACAAACTTTTCTAAACGAGTGCCTAACTGAACTGTGATTATCCACACGTGCTAGTGTTCCATGCTTGGTATATACACGGTATGCACACGAAATATTTCACCTTTGAGCAAACTCTGTAAGTGCTGGCTGAAGAAAAGTTAGTAGAAATTCTTTATCAGGTCAATCTAAGTGTTCTAACCTACTGAAGTTTTATTTGAGGAGTACAGTTACATGGATCCACTTACATGTCCGTGTGAAACATCACCAATGACGAAATTGAAGACACTGTTAAGCAAGGATAGCTTTGAATCATGTCGCATGTGGTTTAGAATAAACCGGTGACAGAAAAATGATTCTACCCTAAATTTGTTGAAGTTGCTTAGTGGACTTTGGTGCCAGGAAGCTGAGGACAGCTTCCGGTTTTCAGTCGATGCTGAAATCCCTTTCGGGCCATTCAAATAATTCAAATGCGGATTTTCCAAGCTGATAATAATTTGTAGTAATTGCAACAGCGACATTCAAAAAACACTGAATAAGTAAATATGGTTGCTGCAGATGTTCCTCTTCGTCCACACTTGTGACAGATAAGACCGACGGACAAAATCGGTGAGAAAAAACGAAATCGAACTCGCTAACAATTTAGGTTACAAACCCCTGGAAATTTTGCTCGGTAGGTCATAAACAAACGGCATGCCAGCGAGCTCAAAACGGCTAGATGGTGTAATGATGGCAATCTTTGTAACATCTGACTGTTTGGTGGATGTATGATAGTAGTCGTGGATGATATAAAAATGACGAACGGATAGACTGATTCAGTAAAACAAAACCAGCGGAGATAGATTCAGCAAACGTGACAGAAGCAGAGAAGACGCAATTTATACAGGTTAATAACTTAGAACATTTTGAGTGTAGCTAACATTCGACAAGATCAGTGAAGCTGCATTTCTGCGGATTATAGCGGTGAGCTAACCGTTGTTTATAAAACGGTAATCGGTCCTGTTAACAAGCTTAATGTACAAACCAGTCAAACATCTAAAATCAGGTTTCTTTGTTCGACAGCAAAATATGGGCTAAATCCGTGCAAATTAAATATAACCGTCCACCTCAAATTTGTGTAGAGTTGTGAAGAAACACAGGATTGTTTCTCAGAAGAGAGTTGAGAATTTTTTATTCCACCTCGTCAACCTTCCACTCGAGCAAAACAAAAACCTTCACCAGTGTCAATGAGACCGCTGTGTGCTATTGTAATTTGTCGGAAAATGTGTTAACAATAAACCAAGCGAAAGCACACTTGTGGGTGACTTTTGAAAACAGGTTCACGATAACTTTGTTCAAAAACATAACGGAAGGGACTTTTCCGCTTTCGTTTGACAGAATCCGCAGTGGTCCACTAGAGTGGAAGATAAATGTCATCACTTTTAGGGTGAATAGAACGACCGTTTTAATTTTATCGGCTGCTTATCCACGATTAGCTGGAACGTGGTCATTCAGTGACGACATATTTGGCAGTTTTTAAACAATTCCACTGACCTTCGGCTTTCTCGCGTCAAAATGATAGTTTTGCCTCCAAATGCCACCCAATCCCACTACCCTTGGATCAGGGTATTATTATCTCCGTAGATCTAAATTTACAAGGATGCCATTGAAATATCTCGGCAAGAGACGAACTGCAAGATATGGTCGACATTAGCTTTTAGCCTATTTCAATTTATCACATTTCCATGATCAGAAGTGACTCCTAGTGGGGTTAACAATATGTTTACCATGAAAGTTCGTTTTGGGAGTGAACGTGAATTGGAATAAGACAAAAATTACAAAAACCCTGCGTGTGCCTATCACCCACAAGAATAACCTCGAGAGAATCATGATGACATCAACAGACAATGGCTTCGTTCATACATTACATTCTAACTTCATTCAACAACCCTAGAATAAACAAATACCGTTTAGCGTAAGATAGCAGAATTAATATTGTGTAACAATAACCATTCCATTCCGCGAACAAGAAAGGGTGTGAAGTTTCATTCGATATGTAGGTGATAAAGTTACTATTTAGTACTGTGTACTATAGAAACCCAGTTGCCCAATTTGACGTCGCAGAGTAGCTTATAACCAACAACTCCTTATTCCTCCGTACGACATTTTCGTGATAAGCAATTCTCAGTTTCTCTCGTTGTTTGTGTCATGTGATTAAAAGTTACCCGTCGTTCTCACAACTCTGATACATAACAAAAGATAAATGGGTCATACATAAAGCCTACGAAATGCAAACTGAAAGTCGCACAGCTGGTCAGAAGTGTCGCAGTTCCAAAACTGTTTTAGCACGATCATATATATGAGAAGGCTTGAGGTTCGCTCTTGATGAATCGCGCTTTTACCTTCGGATACACTTTCATGAGCCACTTGTGTTGGACACTGCGCGCTTGGCTTCGCATAAAATATCATTGTCAATCATATCCCTATGTAAGTAGCACTCAGATAGTCCGATCGCTTCAAGAGAAGGCATAGTAACCCGCCCACAACTAAGATCCACCAAGTAATTTTGATTGCTAACGAGAGACAGTCTGCAGCTAGTAACGGCATATTTAGCCCTGTTGAAGAAAACATGACATAGTGATCCTTTAGTCCAAGACTTTCCGGAAATATATTTCAAGGGGACAACCAACAAACAACAAAATTGGTACTTTGCATTCCTAAGTTCAGCAAGATGCTTGCTTCCGTGTGTACTACGTATCTTGCAGGTTCGCGAGCCTTTCATTTTACCCACTGCGTAACTCTGGCATTTCCCTTATTCACAGATCCAATTTCTCCACCCTTCTAAGCGAAGCTTCATATTGTCATTAGGCTGACAGTACCATTTACGGTGGTAACATCCCAGAACTTGATTTCGTGGTCAATCATTGGGTGACTCATGTGCGATCACGTACTGTCCGATGTCTTCCGTCACTGGTGGGTTGAAGGAATGATTCGCTGGGGTCTGCGCCGGCTTGACTGTGATTTTAGTTAGCCAGGGACGATGGCGAAATTGAAAACGGCTAATAAACACAATAAAATGCGCAGTCAATCAAGTAGGTTTGAACAAACCCTGTAGTCAAGCAGGTCACCGGAGTGTGCTGAGGTTTGAATGAACTGCATTGAATTGGTAAATGTTCAGCATAATTACAGCTCGAAATGCGAATGTTGTTGGTAATGGACGGATTTACGAAATAGCGATTGCAAACGTTTCGTCGACCTGCTGGGTTACATTTTCAACGGAACTACTTTTAAGGTTGCACTGGCTAAACAACTCAGACAACAACTACATACTGTAGGGTGTTTCTAAAACAGAAGAACAGAAAACTTCATGTGCATTTAAAAGGAGAAATCATGTTATCAAAGATTCCGATATGAAAACTCGTTTATATAATTAATCTTACATCAAGCTAATATATTTAAATATTTTTTAATTTCCTGTTGGCTTGATCGGCAGGTTCAGCGTGATATTACATAATCAAAACCCCAAAATAATCGCGCTGTCAGAAACAATGTCAAACAACATTAACCTCTAACTGATCCAGCGTTTGCACTAACAGTTAACAGACGTTTATCGTCCTAACAGTATCATCACCCATACCTCTACCTCAAACCCAAGTCATGAAAACCTCTGTGGTTATTGCGAGAACATGTCAAAAACATCCTAATAAAGTGGCCGAAAAAGTTACTGCCCGGGACTCATAGTCAGTGACGTTTCTGTGCATAATCTCAAGTTAGGACCTGCTAAAATGGAGAGGATTTTCAAATCAACCCCCTTGGCACACCAACTTAATTGTTGCCTGTCAGTTGTATAGATAGTCTTAAAGGTCCGGGATAGATCCACCCGTTGGTGACTCTCCATAAAGTAAAGAGCAGTTGGTGACATCGGTGGTTCGTATGTTGGTTTTCTTGATCACAAAACTGTGTGAACTCTTAGATGCATCAACTGCTTCATGCTCCAAATTGGGATACTTTCCGATTTTCCAGGCTCCAACCGTCGTTCTGCCACGTCCACCATCGAGTCAACATGTCAGTTACAAAGGTATAACTAAACGTGAATTATATCCACCAAAGGAAACTGTATGGTAACAGTAAGATGGAAATTCGACTCGTGTTGGGATTTAATCCGAGAGCCATTCTATTAAACGTCATCGTCGCAATTTCTCCATTGTACTGCAAACGTAAGTGTCTTGATTTTGGCACTTCAAGAGATTTAATCTAGAAAAGATGGTGAACAATACAGACGGCTTCGTTAATCGCAGTATATGTTGCATTGTGCTCTGGGTGCAAACCTCCATATTACTGTCAAGTGACGTCCGAATAAAGTTGCTTTCTAGTGCATTTATATACAGCTGTTGAAATGCACGTCCTGACCACTCCTTGTGTTAAGGGATATGTAAGAGACTGATTTTGATTGCCAAAGAAAGGTGGAGAGAACACTGTGTGCCTAACGGTCACAGGTTGCCGTAAGTGCTGTGGTTCACGTAGTCTAAACTGTTATACTTTGTCGGCAGAGCAGCATACACTGATCATACTGAAAGGTGCATATAATATAAGATGGAGGAAAAGATGCCGAAATTGTTAATGAACTTCCGTGGCCGTTACATCTGTGGCTTGATCACAAGAAGTATGCAAAACCCTTGATCTACAATACACGCAGATTTATGATCGACCAGCAGAATTAAGCAAGCGAAGTAAGTTTTCCCGAAGCCACTTTTGATCAGGAAGTCCTTGTCTGTTTAGGATGAATCCAAGACGAACACGTACTTGTGTTGGCTAGCGAGATCTTCGATCCCGCATAGTTTATTAGTTGTTTGATTACTTACTTATTTGTTGAGGAAGTGAAAGCCACTTTCCGTATATCTTACGGTTTCATCAGTGCAACAGTCGAGTGAGACTTTGTGCCACAGATAGTACTTTACAAGTACCGTTTGCTTTTTCCAAGCTTGTCGATGAAAAACAATGGATGTGAGCATTATTGCAACATCCCTCTACGTAAGTAAGTTGTTGGTTTTATGTCACTGGTGGAGACATTTTTGCATAAACAGGCTTCGGTATTATTGAAGACGTAGTGCGTAAGGCGCACAAAACCGTATAGAAAACACCTTCTCTTTGTCGAAACAAGTATCTGGGAGTACAAATTTATATTTCGCCGTAAATCGACCTTTAAAAGAACGTGCAGATTTCAGTTCCAATAACATCCACACATTACAGAATGCGTATAAAATATTTATATTCGCCTTTTAGGAGATCTGTTTCAATACTGAAGGTGGTGTCGGAAAACGGTCACAAGAAACTTATAACTGAAAGCAGATAACCTTGTAAAGATGTGTTTAAGCGTTACCGTTTTTATTGGTATACGGCCCTGAGGACCATTTTGATCGCCTCAAGTTTGAAAGGCCACTATATTCTGCTGCTTCTGACTAGTCTGACAGTATTCAACAGGTGAACGTTCGACTCTTGAATACCTTATATTAGGCTGGATACGGACTGGCATGTATAATCCCGCGTCAAGTAACAATACGCATCCTGCAATCTGAGCTATGAAATTAGTCATGGATCAGTTACACACACACACACTTCATCAGGCTACATGAATTTAGGCGCGTTATGCGAGAGGTAAGCTGCCCCTCCAGAATTCCACATGCAGTAAGGCACGGGTCCATTGACCTTGATGTTGATCACTAGCATTGTAGATATGTAGTTCTGTAGACTGCAGTTTACGCAGAAAGGTGGATGCTTACTAAATTTTAGTGATGAGATCCCCAAAAGTATACAGAGTATAAATAAATAGGATGTGTGAGAAAATGAGTTTTGATAAAAATAGCCAGCCAGCCCAACTGTTGACTAACGAACTGATCAACTTGAATCAACTGATATTAAATTCAGTTGGTCTCACGTTGTAGCTGAGATGCTTGCATAACAGACAGAATAAGGCCGATTTCTCCGTCAGTTTTAAGTTTTCGTAAGTTCAATGCAAGCTACGTAGAAGAATATCACGTTCTGGTCCTGAATTCCTTTGTTATACACAGTTTCGCGGATTTCCACCTCATGTGTCGACTGACGGATTGACAATATTAACGTGATTGACTAATTTGTACTTGGCGCCAGTACCTTTTTGGTAACCAGTATATAAACATAAACATAAGGGCCTGATGAGCTTAGACTCTTGGAAGTAACGTCTTGATTTATAAACTTGGCATAAGATCATCCAGTATGTTAGTTTTCACGGTAAACTGAGTAGTGTAGCCTCATTAAATCAACGGAAATATAAAAAACATGTTCATCGGTTGTCCAGTTGATTAACAAGAACACAACTTTGTCCGACAAATTTTAGCGTATCTTTTATAATTCTTATTGACCGTGTGGTTGACATAATGAGATAGAAAAACTCTTCGAAAAACAAAGAAAAAACAAATATGTAAATTACACAGAAAACATGCAGCTCAATTTCTTTTGTTTACATGAAACTGACTGAATCACAAAATTAGATGTCATCAGATAACAAGTAATCTGAAAACGGTATTATAAGAAGCGAGAACAGAATAAGCTTACAAAAGTATCTCTGAACTGTTTGGACATCCCACAATAGAGAATGAAATTAATGCTATTGTTCAACAGAGTGAGGAAATCGGAGAAATCACCCAATTTCTCATAGACGTTCCTGCTGAAGCATCGCCCCAAGAAATGATTCAGCAGAAGCATTGCGGACTGGAATTGTATAACAAAAAGTGGATAATTTAAGAACCAGATCGTGTTAGGTATATGTTTGGTTTAGTTTCACGGGAAAACCCTCCAGATTTGTGAATGAAGATATAAAACAATCGACAATATACATCCAACAAACCGCATCAGAAGTGACTCCATAACATTTAAGAGAAAGAGAAGAATACAACCGTACATTATATATTTATATATTTCGCTAGTGCTATAAACTAAGTAGTTGAACGCACGACAACTGCGCTGCATAAGTTCGAATCCTGTAACGTGAACCAACCTACTATATAAACAAGAAAGAAACCACCATTAATATAGACGACAATAATTCAGATTATCCATAAGTAGCTTGGCGGATTTATAATTTTAGATGAAACCCGACTGTGAAAAGTCAGAGCTTCAACTGGATTCGAACCAGCAGCAGAAACACCATACCTCAACGCGGCAACCGCTTTACCAGCTGAGCTATGAAGCCACGTCGGAGATTTCACACTTGAACTCGGTTATTGGACTCTGTTTTGTCACTGGTTCGAATCCAGCCGAAGCCTTGACTTTTCACAGTTAGGTCTCATCTAAAATAAGATATGTCAGACCAGTTTTCTAATCATTATACGTAGGTCACCTGTGCCATTTTTCCCTCCATCTTATAAGCACGACAAATTAGAAACCTGCTTATCAGTCGTAGCTAAACCTCTTTTGTTGTTTGTTTCTGGTGAACTTTGGCCATTGTTACGATTGTTTATCTGTCTTGGTTCGATGATGCAAAATAAACACCTGACCTTTCGAACCAAATCCAATGAGTAATCAATGTACTTCTGTTTTATATAAAAAGATAGATGCGAACCAAATTATCCGGACTTTTGTTTTGGTAAAACATTGGTCTCGAGGGCACGAGACACTAACATACCCGACTTTATTGATCACTCAACAGAAAATAATCC
Organism: Paragonimus heterotremus; assembly: GCA_013368495.1. Lineage (NCBI taxonomy): Eukaryota > Metazoa > Platyhelminthes > Trematoda > Plagiorchiida > Troglotrematidae > Paragonimus > Paragonimus heterotremus. The sequence continues at coordinate 108,264 of LUCH01000353.1, forward strand.
TCAGATCTACAAAATTAGCAGACATTGCTGAAGTTCAGGTGGAGAAATTGTTAGTCGGATCATATCAGCTCTCTACCCCCTCATGAAGTTGGCGAACTGATTTTGTTGGAATAACACCTGCTTATCATTACCAATCGATTGTACTTGAGGACACAGTTTTTGATGTATGGCGTGTGCTATAAAGCACATTATTAAACTTCAATAAGTATACTTTCTTGCTAATTTGGTGAAGCGTAGTAACTTATGTTTACTTAACTTATGTTTACTTTCGTTTCAATGCGTTCGATTCATCACATTAGGCGGGAGTTCATCTGGTCTTGGCCGTCTTCTTTCAAAGTCAGTCGCCGAACATTGGTTGTCGACATGAAGTTCAGTGCTGTAATTGTTGCTTGACTTACCACCGGAGAACTGTGTTGCACACTACATACATTTATGTTTTTTGGTAACCGATTATAATTTTCAAAACCATGGTTTACACAGACTTATCTGAGAACACAGATATTTGGTAGCTAATCTACAGTAAGAGTGATAAATCTTAGCGGTGTTGCTTAACCAGTCCGTCGACAGAACCGGTGTAGTGATTTGCTCCTATTCATTCACATAGCTAACACAGACTCCGGTCCTACTGTCGTATCTACAGTGTGAGCCCAGTGAAATGTGCCCATAACTTCCATCAACCTAGTGCATGAGTTTACTAGACAAGTTATAAATCCCGCGACAAACGGGTCACATGGCTCGTGAAAACTAGTCAGAATGTCCATTCCTTTTGTATATGGAAGGTACCGCAGACTGCTGTTAAGAGTTGGAATGACCATCAAAATTAGGACCATCAGATGGGTATTGATAAATAAAACAACTACGTATAAATCGGTGTTTGGTTTCATGGCGATGAAATTAGTTTGGTACACTTCCGTTGTTGCACCTAACTATTAAGTGATATCAGCGAACTTCCGGACACAAAATAAAGTTGGTTATTGTCGAAATATCTGATAGTATGTCTCACGAAAAAACTTCTTCTGGAATGATAACAAAAACCCCTGGTCTCACAGCAGTGATACACAAAAAAGTCAAGTAAAACTTAGTATTTTGGTGACTTTGAGAAATGTTCAGTCAGATCACCAACTTTTGTCTGTCAGTAATTCGGAGTTTCGTTTTCCAATATTCACAGAACAACAACTAACCACAACATTGGAAAAACTGTTTCCCTTGTATGTAACTGTAAGAAAATCATGAACTTGAGCTATCAAGCGTATACCGATTCATCCAAGTGGAACACGACCTCAAAAAAAGAAACGGAGAACAATTAAATAGGACGACGATGTACAGCTGAAAATAAGATTTTCACCAATTAGTGCATTAAAGGAGGGAAACCGTTTGATATTTTATCTGTGTTGTACGGAAGAGAAAAAAGTGTGAGTTAAACAGTAGAAGTTACATAGTTATGAAAATATCAGACCAATGTGAGGTCTGCATTAAGAAAATTTACCCGAGCTGTAGAATATGACTTTACTGGTTGTTATGCCTAATTGATCGATGCGGGATGAGGAACAACCAGTGCACGGAACACGCAGGTTACGTCGGACTTTATAAATAATTTGTTAGAATGGATGCTACCTGAGGTGTCTTGACAAGTCTTATGTACTATAACAACTTAATATTTGTTCCACAGTTAAGTGTAACAAATACTTCCTGGAAATTTTGACGTTATTTTAATGAATGTTTGAGGAAATACATCAGTTGAAAAGTTACAACGTTAAGTAGGTCCTGAAATTTTAGGGAGATCCTAAAGTAACTCTTCTCGAATTTACTTACATCACAACCGACGAGAAGAAACCCCATGTTGTATTAGCCAAGCCACAAGTTTCTGCCCAAAACTTTCTCCTTAGGCAACCCATTATTAAACCAACGCACTCTCTTTAGCTTTCATCCAACAATTCCAAGAAAGCTTCTTTCTGTGGAATGACTGGTCTAAGAGATTCTGAAAATTTTCAAGTCTTTCTCATTTTAGATTACTGATGAGTAGTCGGGGATTTGGTTAATTTTAAAGTTGAACATCACTCACAATTGATCGCAGCTGTCGCATCCCCATAGACTTTCCAGTCGGCCCCTTTCGAAAACAAGCACTAGACTCGAGTTTCGCTCTCATTAGAGCTCGTCAGTAGTGCATATCATCGCCACTGCCGCCGGGACTTGAACCACGGACATGTTGTTCATGAGGCAACCGTGTTTACCACTGCGCCATTGACATTACATAGAATCTACCATGAAGTAGATAAAACTAACTCGAGAATGCAGGCGCAATATTTATTGAACAACAGTTTTCAACGGAAAACTGAGAATAACCACATGTCCTGAAAGAGATTATTAGGATCTGCGTCAAGTTCCAACTATACGAGGCGTATCATGACAACCTTTACGTGTTTTGGGTTAACTCTTTTGTTCGTTGTTACAGGTTAGTCCGATCTTCATAATCAGTTGACTGACTCTCTACTTTTTGGTCGCGCCCCTTCGTCTAATCCTTCAGGTCTTGTCTGTCACTTTTTATGTCTATGTTTCAAGATTTACTATTACTTGGCAGCCTTCTGAACCGAAGGGATAACCGTGGGTCTCACTTTATCCACATCACGTTCGAAGACAGAAAGCACTTAGGCATCTTCGTACACTGGAGAGAAAGAAGAGTGGAAAGCAGGTCTATTGCAAGCGTTGTCTTCGACCTCGGAGTAACTATATACGGAAGTCTAATCATGTCACCAGAAATGCGATTTGGACCGTACCGCTCAATCTAATATGTCAACACATCATATCTACTCCACTTTGAGCAACGATCGGCAATAGCATGAATGTTGTTTTGAACGGCATCCCTGTGTTCACGACGCCTGCTTCAGGGCCAGTAAGTAATGCAAGTCAGGTCAGGTTTGACCAACTATTCCATTCTAAACCTTCAGAAATTTCGTTTCATAAAATAACCGCTGTTGACAGTGTTCATCTCACTTTTTGCGGACAGTCGTTCTCATACCACTCTCATGCTTACGAAAGTTTACAGGTCTGAATGCATACACCACCAAACCTTGATTCAGTTAACCAAAACTACAAGAAGACAAGGAGTTCGATCTATCGAACTTCATTACTTGCTCATGGCCATCTTTGTCGGTTACTCTGAAATAAGTGTGGTGGTTGTATGTGGAAAAGTGCAGTACGCTAGCTCGTACCTACAACGTTTTCGATCTAGTAAACGAAAGTCCCCACCATGAAATGTGCTCCGCATTACATAGTTCTACTGCACTGCAAGTTATTTTGTGTGTTAGGGGGCCAACAAAATAAGTTACGGTGTTTTTCAGCCAGGCCGCTGCTATCAACTGTGAGCCTCTAGACATGTCACCTGCATGAAGTTGCTGAGCTCTGCACGTCAGTTTGAGAAGTTGCTTAGTCTCCAACCATGAGCACTTATAGAGGATCAGTACTGTATGTGAAACAGCCGTCATCTATTCGTTAAAAACGGTACAGGGTTCTCAGAAAATCCTCGAGTCACTTAACCATCAATGATGTGGTTCCTAATTTCAGTCTAGCGTGAAAACGTCCGGATGTAAACCTTTCATCCCCACCCAGTATTTCATAGTCGTAAGCTTTCGAAACCCCAGTGATCACCGGCATCTCTTTTTGACCGGCCTACAACCCATCTATCTCACAATGGAATTCGCAATGACCAAACCTTTTAAACAGCTCTGTTGATTGGAGTACATCATGTGTATACAATTTCACAATAAACGGGTGGATTGTATAATGCAGTCATAACAAACTGTTCAGAACAGTAGATGTCACACGAAGTGGCCCAACTCACAGATCAGCAGACAGAGCATGAATAAGTGTTACTTGAAGGTCATTCACAACTGAATGTTGTCATCGTACCCCCATAGACTCCCTAGTTAGCCCTTTAAAAAGAAGCACTAAACTGGAGTATCCCCCAAGTCATTAGTGTATATCCTTGTCAAGGGCACACATCTCTGAAATAAGAGTATTAGTCTAACATTAGTCGAGGTCGAATCACTGTGTGTAGACGCTCAGTCCTGTTTGCCGGTGAGTAGTGATCGAGCTGGCCGTTCGTCTTGACAAGAGACGATATTTTTTAACTCCACCCGGTGAACTGTTAGATAAAAACATTGCCTCAAGTTGAAATCACGAAGATCCTAAGACTCGTGGAACGAAATTTTGATTACTGACATGTAATGGACAGTTCAGAGTTTGACTGTGGTAACGATATTCACTTGTGGTGAGATTTAAACTGAGAAAAAGTTGAGTATGACGTTTCTTGTCGAAAGAGACTTGCTGAAGATTATATAAGCACATAACGGCTGCAATCAATTTTAGAGGATATTTCTATTAATCGAAATCTCATTTTTTTTACCATGGGGGGTAAGAATTTTTGCTGCTTTTGCGGAATCTCACTACAAAGAACAGATGACTGTCATAAAAAATCGGTGAAATGGACGTGAACAAAGTAACGTACACACTTTCTCAGTGGTTTGATTGTGCGTTAAGACAGGAAGTTGGTTTCAGTTTTACACCCCCATCAAAACAATCTCACACGCCGGATATCGTAAAAGACAGATCTCAGTATACTGGAAAGATACTTTTTGAAGTGGATTTATGCAAATATGTTTTGGTGAGAATAAATATTCAACTATGAAGCGTAAAAGCACCAATAGAGTAGTTGGATGACACTTATACTTCTCCATCACATAAAGGCAATGTTTTCAAACTGAATCTCGATTACCAACATTCGTGTAGAGTCCATAGTGCTCATTCTGTGGCACAGGCTGCCTAATATTTCACAAAGTAAGCAAGTAGAAGAGTAATTACTGAACAGAGACGTGAGAACCGAATTGTTCGTGCTGAAGCAAAATCTGTCAACAGTGCCCTGTAGTTATTTCTTCTCTTCAGAGGGGAAGCTGAGAAGATTGTCATAACTTTTGCTAGTCGACGAACATGCAGTCCACCACCCAGAGGTAGACAATTTTACGTAACACTGATCGTTGGTTGAATGCTTCCGCCTGATTCAAGAGATTGAGCAATATTGTTACCCTCCACACTTAAATATGCGACTTTTTTGGCAGCTCTTAACTATTGAATGACAAATAATAGGGCGTCATATCGAGTGTGTAAAAACATTCCTCGTGAAGTTTAGTGGAGATATTTCTAGCATGCTATCTTATTTTTGTCAATGTTGATTGTAGTCTAATGCACACACATGCCCTTCGAACCAACTTTATTGACGACAAATTTTCCCGTGCCAAACCTAAGCAGAAAGGTGTTGGTCGCATATTTATCCTCCTTAAAAGATGAGGTAGGAATATGACACTTGCGGTGGTCACTATTGTGTGCGCCTAGAAGACTTCTTCTGTTTATCTCAAATTAACTTACACCGTTAGTTCAAGTTCCACAACAGTTGGGACTCACAAAAAATTTTCAGGCAGATTCTGTAAGCCATTCTGTCGGACATATTCCTAGTTCACATATTCTTGTGTTTTCCAGTAATTGTATTTTTCAAAAGAAGGAATGTCATTGCTTCACAGTCAATTTGACATGACAAAATCGTTACCACAATCTATCTGAACCAAACTCAAGTAACGGGAAAAGAGTGACTTGGGGATTTATTTCGATGCCTTGGTTCCAACTTTCAAACGTCCATTAAAACTAGTAGAACTTGAATCTAAGGTGGACAGCTGTGGTCGGGAACGGTGAACACATCAGCCTTTTTCCGATTCTCTGGGAAAGTCTAAACCGTTCACACATCCGCAAACCGATTCACTCGCCCTTACTAGACCATAACTCTTCATCTAACATTATTAGGTTTTTATGTAACTGGAACTAATTTTTAAAAGTAACTGGCGCACATCTCGTGAACGCCTGTTGAGAAAAGACTCAAAAGATGAACGCTTGCTTGATTTGAATTCCCACTTATTTCTCCCACAGAGGTGTTAGAGCATAGCCCATCGACCACCAGGTTTCTGGGGGAACTCGGGATTAATTAATCCTTCTTCATTTGGTAGTCTTTATTGATTTCACGTATATGTAGTATATAACCAGTATTCAATATGTGACCCGTTGAGATTAATTTAAACATAACTTGCCTTTGCTTTTTGTTCTTTTAGCATGAATTTGTCACTCCTATTTTTTATCTCTACCCATTCAGTTTTTACTTTAAGGACAAAGGTGAATGATTATATAATTACATCCACATATGTACAGGCCGAATGGGTTTGTTCACATATAACCTTTAAAAGATCAATGTACCTAAATGTATTAACAACATCCAAGGTCTGCCAGCTGATTTGCAAGTTGAAATTTCATCTCATCGCTTGCGAACGGCAACACTATTTAACCTTACTTCAGTGACCTTAAGTCATTGGTTTGTTCTAACGATCTTATGTGGTTGCTGGTTGACACGTAATTGAGCGTAATATGCCTATGAACACAGTGAAACCAACCATTAATCCAGATCAAAGCCACCTAGTTCTTTTATATTCCCACTTCTCCGAGTGTTTCCAATATCTATAGACCGGAGTCGCATTAGTGGATACGGGCTAAAGCAAACAAGAAATACTGAATTAAACAAAACAAACGAAATGATCAAATGTATATAGCAAACGGACTTGTGGTACACAAACTTAGCTGTGTTAAGCATGCCGGCCTGTGTCAAATTTCACTCACTTGCTCTTAGATATAAAGAAAATGCACCCAATTTTACACCGAGATACCTTACCTCAGTGAACACAGCATGGAGTAGTAACCTCAAAACGTTTTTACAGACATTTGGTATTCTGAATGTAAACATACGAAAAACGACACGCGAGATATATAGTTATTGGTTTGCCCACATCTATAGAGCACAGTTAGGTGACAAACGTAAGTTGTTCAGTAGTAACCAAGAAGATAGATGGCGTTCTGCTCCGCTATCATAAGTAGGATATAACAACGTTGTGGTTTTTTAGCGATTGTTGCACAATTCCCTTACAACTGTCCCATCTCGACATTATTACCGTCAATGTCTACAAATAAGCGTGAACGATTGTCGTAACCAGAAATTACAAATCTGTACGAAAGCACTGCATACCAAATCTTTGGGAAACTATAAACAACCAATCCAAGTATTTTACACTCCACTGATTATTTGAATTCATGTACAGCTGCCATGTAACCTACGTAAACGGATGAAAATAACTACCAGCATATCTAGTAACAGTCGTCTCTATGACACAAAAAAGCAGGATTTCGCTACACACACTGACGGTCAAAACCCGGCATCATCAGTATATAACCGTAGTATTCAGAAAGGTAGAGGTAATAATATATTCTGGGCTGATTTTAAGGAACACCTTGGACAGCATCTCCACAAAACTGAATTCGGCTACTGGATGCTACAGACTACGAAGAATCACGTGTCACATAGTTTTCTTGAGCCATTAATGCATTTGAAATGCATACGTTCTTTTCCTGTTGCACATTCGAAACGTACACATGAGTAAAGCGCCGCAACAACTTACAAGCTGCAAAAGTTTTGGACAAATGTGGCGATTTCTTGGGACGATTAGGACAGTAACTGAAAGACCGATTCATTCAGTTCTACCATGTATGAAAGTCAACGGTTGTGAGCCAACAAAGATAAGTTGGTTTGTAGAATTGACGATGTCTACATTTCTCACAAGCCACATTCACCCCTGCACATATAATGATTTTCACTGTGCAGATTTAACATACTCCTAGTCAACCTGACTGAATTTCCATACTACCAATATATTTAAAGAACGGATACTGTAGGTTACTTAACCAAAATACATCATTCTCAGACATTTGTTTAGAAACTCGTGGTCGTCTAAATTACGTAGGAATGCATTGTGAGAATTATCGGTGATAGGTCTGGATTGGTCAAGCAAAAAGAATGGCCACAACCAGTAAATCGTTCATCGCACCAACATAATTCTAGTAGTTGATGGGTTCTTCATTTGATTTCTGGTGTAAGTTTGCTTGATTAAAAACGTACCTAGTGGGACAGAATATGAACTACAAGTAACCATTCGCGTTAAATGAAAACTTGCAGTAAATTAGGTTTTTCAAATACAGTTGAATTAACAGGGCACGTCTGTCCATTGATAACTGTGTGAAGTAAGAGGTCGATCGGTGGAGTATCACTACGGTTGTAAATAGTGCCGTTATCATGTTTCATCGGCACTGTTAAGTACAGTATTCATGGCCCACAATATCTCTGAAATGGTTACATCCATAGCCACTAGCGAAACAAGAGGGTATCGTTCGATAAGCTTTATGTTTATAACTCATCAGCTTGTACATGGCTTCAGTGTTCCTCCTAAACATACGCTATTTGTGACTCAGGTTTTGTCACTTTACAGTACGTATTCTGAGATATGTTCGAAAATAGACCAAACAGTTCAACGGATTTATTCATTCCCCTGACTTCTTGATACATGCCAGCTGGTTGTTACGCTTTACAAAAGAACGGACAAAAAACCCATCACTGAATACACAACTGCGATTAACCTGTGGCTCAATATGAAACAGAAAACGTGTATGAAGAATCCAGTTTGGAACAATTTGCTCACCCCCCCCCCATTTGCACAGTTTTTAATCCATAAAAATCACGCTGATCAAACGGATACGTCACGCCGATAACTTGAACGTGCGACAGTTTCAGTGAAAATGAAAGCTGTAATTTACTAAAGAAATAGCAGTCGGTGACAATCACAAACAGTTTTCATGTAGGAACTCAAAGCATTGTCAAGGTATCTTTCACCAGAGCTGAGGTTTAGTTGGTGAAATAAAAATTGAGGCATCCAATAGACAATTAATAACACCCACAGGTGATTTGTGAACTGGTGTTTTACCACTAAAGAAATGCGGTGTAATGATGTACACGTGATGGCAATACTACTGATGTCCTGCGAACAAACAGTGGACATATAATAGTAGGCACCTGAATCTGTCGGATTTCGCACGCGAAGCCATCGTAGTAGCACACGTTGTCTGACTTATACATGCATAGTTGATGAGAGAGAACAAGGGGTAAAGGTCAAAAAAAGGAAACGATCTAATGAAATCCACTAAAGAAATTTAAGGGATCCGTGTCAGTTTTATGAAGCTATGTGACACGGGAGGTTTGATCGGAATAATTCTATATTAACAGCTACATGTGATTCCACCATAATTATTTTCTGAGATGTTGAAAATAAGGCAAAACACATGATTCCCTTAAGCATGCGAAATTAACCGGGTTATAATAATGTTGTGCAGATTTCACCTGACTGTTCAGTCGTATGTGTTGTCATAAAAATAAGCAAGCACGCATTGCTGTGACAACATCATAGATGTACATTTTATGAGTAGTTGCTGAAAGAAACATGAACCTCAGGGTCTCCTGGATAATGATATTAAACCACTATTGTTGTTTGTTGGTTGGATGTCCACAGCTGGCTCAGAAACTATGAGGTTTGAGTTAACATTATCTCTGAGAAATATTATATACTTTAAACTTCGTAGGCGTTAAACTGATCAAAATTCCTCGGTTTTGTGCAATATTCAACGGTGAACTAGTCAATTTAATGGTCAGATAAAGTTAGCCCATTTCTCATTTCGTTTGGTGATAAGCTGTTTCTAATTGAAGATAAACCCATGCACACGGTAACAGGTTACCCATAAGGTTTCCAGCTCTGCGTAAACAGGAATCTCATTAAGTTTTAACTGGGTGTGGTCTCCAGTGGCTGCGTGTAAAGATACAGGTCAATAATCACCTCGTGAATTCCGCATTCCCCTCATGCCACATGGTAATAAACATTTCACGGTCACCTCTCCAGGAGCAAGGTTTTATTGAAAATTTTCCCTCACTTTGATAGACCTCTCGTTCGGTATCTCCGGTCTATTTTAAACGTTTGACCAGTTTACATATATGCTGGTGTTAAACCTGCATTTCATATACTCTCGACATATTGTTTACAACTCAGCGTTCATCAGTATGCTGGTTGATTTAGCGATTTAAAAACACACTGGTTACTCGTGGGTGATGGTGGAAAATTGCATGTGTAGATTGTACAGTAAACGTTCACATTCCTGTAAGACTATTCAGGTGGCCCTATATAAATAGGAACGATGAAATTGACCTTAGTTTTTCATTAGACCTCCGGATTTGGTCTCCTTTGAACGTTTTCACGAAGCAGTTATTTTGAGCACAATTTCACTGTCAACTCTAAGAAGGTTGAATTCTTATAACCCACCTAATGATGTTTTCCAAAAGAATTTGGCTAAAACGCCTGAGTTAATATGAGAGGTGACATCTCATGCAAACAGTGTTTGCTTTTGGTCAATGCAGTTGTAAAAACAAAACCAGTCTTGCTACTGTACACTGGATGGCCGGTTCGGGGGTTGTTGTATGTTGCACAGTGTGCAAAAAGATTTATGAATGAGCGAAAATGTGCACAACCGATCAAGAACTCAAGTATAAAATAAAAACCATCTACTTTCTCGCAACTATTTGCGATGTAACCCATCTAGCAGTTTTATTTCATACACCAGTGTACACAAGCACGTATGCAAACCCAAACATTGAATTGAAAATAAGTGCTGATTGATAGAACAGAGAGCATACTCTCCTTATATTCGAGCAAATCGATCTGTGTTTTTAAGTAACACATCTCTGTTATCAGAACTCAGAGGCGGTGTGTTGAAACTGTTCTCGTTTATATCCTCAGGGCAACCTAGTAAGAATCCCGATAACACAAATAACATACAAGTATATTTTACACCCACTATACAAACCTCGGCAATAATAACAACACTGGGTTTCACAAAATAACGGAAGCTCACAAGAAATCATCACGCCAACAACGTTCTTCTTCCCAGTTGTGGCTTTGAACCCTGTCTATGCCACAGTGGATGTCAGGCTGTAAAATTTAAAATACAGAAGGCGAATATCGGACCTGACCAATAAAACCCTCCAAACTGAGGGGGAAAACTAATCATTAGTAGGATGTTAATTACAACCGTGAACCTGCATCACCTTCGACACTTTTGACCATTCGGTGAAACACTGGCGGATGATGCGGGATGAACAAAACGAGGTTGATGGTAACAACGTGGTTATTCCTGAAACTAAACGAATAAACTTGTCTCGCTGAGTGTTAGATGAGCATCATTGTCCTACTTGAACACCATAGAAAGCCACCTGCTAACTTTTTGTATGAAAACGCTGAATGCAGGTTTCATCTTCCGACAGAATATTGTACTCACAAATGCATCTCATCTTTTCTGGGCGTGTGTTTGTATCACAAGATCCCGTGTTTGGATTGAACAGTGCACAGTCCTCACATAAATTCCAAGGAAAACATACGGGCCGTTGTCACCAGGAAAATGCGTGCAAAGCTCTGACGTGCATAGTGATTTATCATTCACATGACGTTTGAAAGTTAACGTCAGAATTGTCATAACTATGACAAGAAGGATAAACAAAATTAAATGACTTGACATACATTCAGAACATCAAGTCATCTCCAGACAGCATATCCAGCGGGAAGCCTGAAGTGAAAGTAGAAGTTGCACTAGCGCGCACACTGTTACCATTACTCAACCACTGTTTGCTGTATACCCAAGTGTGCTTGTAATATGCCTCATAGGCTGTGGTTACGATTCTGTTCCTGTGGTACTCCCTTAACTCGTTCGAACTCGCAAGCTATATTACTGCTGAATTACATAAATGGCAAAAAATATAAACGTCTACTTTCTCTAAGCCGCCTGATGCAGAATCGTGAGGACGAGAGCATTTCAGGCTAAGTCCAGCTTGTAAATGTTTTATGCACCATACGCATCCTATTAGTTAAATAACAATTTTTGACAAAATGATTTGGTTCAAGTCACTTAATTCCATCCCTGTTGAGGTTTATTCCGATCTCTCACGAACTCGTCATTAAGTACGCCTCTTTACGGCTTACTTTCGTGCACTGCTGTTCGAAAAGTTTTATGCATCATAAGAGGTGATGCTGTTATTCCCAGCATAAATTTTAGTAGACTTTTAGCAGAGTTATTCTGAGTGGTTGTTTTGCATAAGCTGAACGTTCATTTTCTAGGGCCTCAAACTTCTTTTCTATGCCCTCACTACGATGCCTAAAACTACATGTCAAACACGAGCGAAATGTTTCACAATATGCCTTTCGTGTAAAAAACAAAGGTCTCGAAACACAATACGGCATAACGGACAGATGTATTGTGCTATGTCGAAATAATTAAGCAAGGCGAATGCAACTGTGTTACATGAAACCAGTAGAAATAAAGGTGCCTACATATTTGCTAGTGGGTACTTATGTTGAACAGACAAAACAGTATGTGAGTTTCGTAAACATTGAAAATAAATGTGCCAAAACAGCAAAATTATTGAAGTTATAGCCACTAAATGAGTTAGTATGCAGCTTTCAAGAGATATTCACATGTATTACAGATGTCAAAAATGAACGGTTAATTTTTCACACAAAAACAGTTGCTGTTGCCTCATGTATTATGTGCGCTATATTTTGAGCGCCGATTATCGCATCCGTGCTGTTCATTGCGTATTAGCAGTGCTGATAAGTGTTGATGTTGTGAGCACTCAGCTCAACTGTGCACAGACTCAGTCTGCATCAAGTTCCAAGGTAACGGTATAATTTCACATAACGCGGTAGCAAAAATAGGTGCCTAATGATTAGAATTCGCCACAAGCTCACGACCTGTTTCTTGGCTATTGCCGCTTATCAGATATGCGTAACCGGTGAGCTTCAACCAAATGTTTCACAATGGGAACGGTAGATGCCGAAATTCGTGAACCATAACCCATTTATGAGTTCATTGTGTCGTTTTTCTCAGAAGAAACAGAGTTGTGTTTCCGCCTAAAATCGACCGTTGAACACATTATACTTGTGATAATGCACTTTGTAAAGCTAACAGAAGAGAGTGTGTAGGAAATATTAGCCCGCAAGAACAAATATATCGGTAAAAGATAAGGAACGACCGAACAGACAGGATTAGCAACATACAAACACGTTTATAATGCGTACACTAATTAACTTCCCAATTAGTCGTTTAGACTAGATTACACAAAATCCTCTCTCATATGTCTTAACCTTCTTATCAACATATGTATCAAAGGCTTGAATAAAACAGAATACGTATTGTAAAGAGTTCAGCTGTGCGTGATAATTTGGAATGAATGTGCGATTCGGAATTGTACTAGAGTTTTTTACCTGTGGTCCTTTTTTGCTATAAGCCAAAAATATGATTAAACGTGATAAAGAGCAGCATAGTTTCCTGTTGCTTCCGGGCGCCAGATCGAGACGAGATTAATGTTTAAATTACATTCTGCGGATGTTTCAGTTGAGAGGAATTTGCAACCAGACTACTTATTTCGTCGAATTGGTTGTTGCCATAAATTATAGAACACCCGAAACTGGCCAACTAACCTTGTTGGATGGTTGCATGTTTGTTCTTTAAAATATACAATAACTGAGTTACTTGGATTAATATGTAACTTTTAGCTGGTGCACAGGATCACCTCAGGTGTGCTACGACGATCAGTTCTGTTGTGTCCAAGACAGTTTGATAAATAACGCCGATAACTTATCGCAATAACTGAGTCAACTTTGGTTCTAAATTGTTGGTTACAGTGAGTGAGTAAACTACTCTGATAGATAACCCTCGTGTTCATTGTCGAAATCTTCATCTACTAGATCGTCGATGATGCGGGTGCAGCTAGAGGTAGGACTAGTTTGTGCGAGACCAAGACTAAATCATTTAACAGTCAGATCCCTTCGTCTTGGTGACCAGCACACAGTGTGTTTAAGGTTAACTGTTTTTATGTAAGCCTGGGGAACTATATTATTTTCCAGTTCCCCACTGGTTTCATACTAATGTCAATATATTGGAAAGAAATGCCGAAGCATTTACTTGTTTACCACTTCTTCAAGATTTCCTTGCTTGTTGAGTAGAGGACACAAATGAAACCAGACAGTCTAGTGAGTTTATCTCAGTCTGGCTACACAAGAAATGTCTGAAAAGTCAGTTACGTATGTGTGTCCGTCAGTATGCTGTAGAAGTGACTGTGTAAAAGACAGCTAGTCGCATACTGAACTACGTGATGTAATCATTTTGCGTGACTTTTACGATAAAATCGAAAGAAAATGAATGTTACACGTTAGTTATTTAGAAAGCTCCGTATATTATTACACATCGGTGGATAGAAACTCTTAACGAAAGATTAAAAAAGAACAACCAATGAGTGGAACATGCGTCAATAAAACAAACACGTAGTTAACAAAATCTACCCTAAAGAACATGCGGTGATGAACTTTAAATTGTGGTAACTGTGGTTTTCATGTAAACAGAGAGCTTCAGTTGATGAGTATGTCTAACACTCGGGCACACAGACGTGGAGGCACCTGTTGTATCTAACGTAAAACTAGGGAGCTCTCTGTATGTTCCTCAGGTTAATTGTCCACGCGATCAAATGACAGTTAACTAAAACCTGTCAGCCATAAAGAAAGTAGACTAACTGCAAGACAGAGGCACATTTTAGTACGGTGTTCGAAACCAGTAACATAATTATTATGACCTGAATTGGTTAAATTCACTACATCGCAACTCCATTTTGTAATGATACCTACCTTGTAGGTCTCTACTCTGTGCCAGTTAAATAGACCTTGTCTGCCCGAATTATTTTCTAAATGTAACTGTGAGTGTCCCTTTTTCCCATCTTAAGATTGTTTAGGCGACTGATGGTCTGGCAGTCAAGAGTAAGGTTTCAACCGCGGAGAGTATTCAGTTCGATTCTCTCTCAGACTAACTTCATTTGATGACAGAGGTCGAGAACGAAGTAGGATATAGGAATGGGTTCATTTGTTGATACGTATAAAAGGACATTCAAACTGAGTAATCGAACTAAATTTCTTACCATAAAATGACGCGCATAGTCATAACATGGCCACATGTTCACAGTGATAATAAACTGCTCTTAACTTATTAGTAAAAAGTAGCCAGATTTTGGGAATCAAACGAAATCTACCTCATTTTGAACAATATTGTGCTCTATGCTCTTTTACACAGCTAATTTTTGTGATAAGCTTCCATGTTAAGTGTGACTTGGACGAATACGCATTGGCAGTTTGTAAACAGTTATAAACAGTCCATACTATAAACATCGACCTTTGCAGTTTAACATCGGGTGAGATTTTAGTAAATCAAACAATTTCAGAGTAAATATGTAGTGATGAATAGGATCCTCTCCGAAAAGAACAGTTATTTTTATGCACCCCGTATAAAAAGTATGATTGCAAAATAGACAAGCTCGCGTGCCACTTCATTTTTTACATTTTTTTGTATAAAATACTCATGGTGATTAAGTCACACATTTCTTTCAGAATGATAAATTTGCGTGCAGAGCTATGGTGGGGTTCCATAGCTTTTTCGAATAAATTCTCTGGAAACACAGCCAACGACGTCTGTGGTTAACCGTGTGTAATCTTAGGGGACTTGGAAAAGCATGGACTGAAACAAGCAAGAGAGTTCTTCTACCAGAAGGGAACAACATGAAAAATAGAAAGGCAGATAGAGCGAATCCTTGCTCGCATTATTATTCTGATCATTTCCAAACTCTTGATGGTCTGACCCTAGGGCGTCTGTATATATAAGAAGCAGATGTAATCCCCTGAATTGCAGTGTCCTGTTTGACTCACAGCGAAGGGCCTAAGTGTTTTAATATATCAACCATTATAGATACAGACTTGAAAAACGTTATACTTGCAATGTAGTAGGCAATAGTAGTAGGCAATAGTAGGCTACAAGAAAGATTGCTTAAGCAAGGTTGATACGGTACATGTTGCGTTCAAACCAATTCATCAATACCCCGTTTTATAATACATTTACATTTGTATGGATAGTAAACAATAGGTGAACAGTACTCAAACTAATTGGTTAATCTAACCAGTGACAGCGGAAGTTTCACCTCGTTCTCTTATAAGGATGTGCTTAAAGCTAAAGATCACATCACTGTTTTCCAACAACACCTGTAACTTCTTTTCTTAGGTTGAACTGTGGATGAACTAGATTGTGAGTTAGTTATGCTTACATCCAACGTATAAGCAAAAGGTTATTGTGTGATTTGAGAGCAACGGGATGATTAAAATGTGAAAAACATTACAAAGACGATTCACAAAACTTTCACTCTTGAGGCGTTGAAGTCAAACACGCTTCGCGCTCCTCATGAAGTAAACGTGTCCGTCATAGAACTAGTAATAGCTGTTCAATCGAGAACCACTTACAGAAGTTATTCAACCTTGAAGCTACTATCTAAACAAGATGTACAATAAGCGGTAGCACAGACAAGAGACCTTTATCGATGGATCCATCGGGACCTCTACAACCGTATAAGCGGTATGGTAAGGATTTCATCTGAACCTATATTCTGGTCTTCATTAGGAGCAAACTGAGCAAGTCCATCAATCGCCTCTCCAGGGATGAAACTTGAAAGTGTACGTACAGTTACCTGCAGGATTTCCAAAGCTTGGATCACAGAGCATTAGGACCATCCGCAAATGGCCCCAATTACCAAAACAGTCAACGAAGTGATGATAATCACAATCCTTTTCTCGAAAATAACTTGTCGCACTGGGTGACCCTTAAAAGCAATAAAACAGCGACATTTTTAAATCCGCTGAACCTTGATTGTTAACAGCAGTTGATGATGTCGCCAGATGTATCCCCTAAGCGGACTACTCTATGAAAAGCGCGTGTTAACAGGGTGGAACTCACATTGAGTCTGTCGATTAGCACGCGATGTGTGGTTTTAATTTCTTTGTCTAAAACGGCCCAATATCTAGACCGAGACGGTTTAAGATCAAAAAATCGGTTCTGTATACCTCGCAGCCCAGTCATTTTTGTCTCGAGAAGTGTGATTTTGAGAATCGCCTCTGTGTTTCGATTTGTTCCTTTATCACGTTTGCTGGGATTGCCAGAAGTAGGTCGAACTTGAATAACGGGGTGAAGATTCATGTGCAAAATTTGCTGGGATTCCGAGTTTTGACATAAGAAAATCAACACTGTTACCTTCTTGTATGTATGTTTGTACATTATACAAAGTAACTACTGTCTATCGCAACGTTGTGCTGCGGGTGAGAAAGAACAACCGATCACTTCCATGCGCTTACAATATGAATGTTGCTTTCAGACAGGAAAGTTAGACTGCACGTATGACATAAAAAGACAAGCAAATTATCCACTAACCTGCGGTAAATAGGTAAGTATATAAAGTATAATAATCATCAATAGCATGTAAGTGGTTTGATTGGCATTCCGTCCGCTTGGCGCAGTAACGATGCTAGCTCTAAGTGCAGATCGGAGTTTGGAAGCCTCGATCATGGCCACCGATTCCGTATTACCATTTTCGGGCGGCGCGCCTGCGATCGTTTGTTGAATGCCACTGGTTGATGTTACGCGTAAATAACGTGCCTCGGTTGTATCACATTGTAAGCTGCGATATCTTTTTTCTGTCTGCCGAATGGAATTTATTAACATAGCACTCACTCCGGACATAATGAGAATTGGCAATGCCTTGATAAGTATTGCAGAGTTCCAGAACAAAACTGATCGTAACATGGCGTTTTTCGAATAGTCTACCTCATATAACACCAGGTTGCTCTCTGTAGATACAATTATGTTATGGGTTGGTTTAGCTATCTCTGTGACTTGGTGGGCCAACATGAATGGCACGGTAAGCACCAATGAAGCTAAACAAACCAACATAATGGCGAACCAAGCTCGGGCGATGCTGCAGTGAAAGACGGCACTTATTCCAGTTTTTATATAGAGTAATCGAAATAAGGCTATCACTACAATAATCCAGGCGGAGAAAGCGTGGAAAACGTTTTGCATGGTAATTGTTGATAGTAAAAGATAAGCGTATCCTTGAGACATGCCAGCTGTGAGACGAGGTGTCAGAAGAAAGCAGAAGTCGTATATGATATAAATAAACATTACCAATCCATCACTGACAGCTAGTGCGGATAGGAGCAAGTTTGTGGAGCTTCGCAGACGCGGTTGACACAAAACCACTACGTTGAGAATATTGGCCAACACTCCGAGCGGACAAAGGATGAGAGCAAGATATACATGGATACGCTGATAGTTCGAATGAAAGTTATTCAACCACGGAATATCATTACTACAAGTGTCATTGACAATGTTAACAGTTTGATGGTCCATCAGGATAGTCAAGTGTACACAGAGAAGAACAATAAACGGGACATTCGCGACTCGCGCGATCAGGTGGATCATATCCCACTTTTCATTTTATAGGATTGGCAACGTGAGGGTTATTTTATTGGTTAAAGGCTGGCCAGTGATAAATGACCTCGAAGAAAGACGACTGTCACTTGGAGCGATTAACGCGCTGATTGGCTGCCTGAAACTCTAAGCAGCAAGTAACTCATAACTAACATAGAAACATTCCAAATGCGTGAAATTGTATATACTCGGGTTAACTCATGTGCCAAAATTAATTTTAAAATTTGTGATATGATGAACTTTCACCAAATGCAGCCAGATCACTTCTACACTAGCAAATTAGTGCACTAATTATAAGCCATATCGCATACCCGAAAGTACAGCTTTCTCAAATTTCGTACTTTGAAGTTCCAGCTTCTGCAACAGTTGACTGTTGGTGCTGTCTCAAAAATGTGCACTTCCGATTTGAAATTTGTGAAACCTTGCTTTAATGTTTGAGCAAAATATCTATATCAGTTATTTTCACTTAGATTTTCCGACACTCTGCCCATATGTCATCACCTAATGAGGTGAACGGTTAATTTTCAAACGCTTTCTGTTACAATGAGAAAATGCAGGAAAAACTCGAATATTTCTTGCCAGTTAAGAAGGATAGTATGATGACTTTCACTCGAAAGTAATTTATTTCGAAACTATTAACACACTTTTAGAATTAAACGGTCTGGCCATTCAACTTTGCGTTGCAGTGTGATAACCAAGAATATACGTATATATACTATCTGTACGTGAGATGTTTTCTATTGAACAAAACAATATTGAACTGGCTATGAAAGACATCACTTGGTTTTCTTTGTCATTGGGATTTAATGGTGACATGCGTGAATGATTAGTGATCTTGTGTCAAATAAATAATGTCATCATCTTACCAGCAGTTCTAGTAAAATGTTAAAGTTTCACAATAATCAAAAATAATTATGTCAGAAGAATCCACGAAAGTGAAAGAAATTTACGTTATGCAGAGCCATTACTTTTGCAAGTGAACGACGAAGCTGTCCCTTAAAGAGTGTTCACATGCTGGAAAAACTTTTTAAATGATCAGCTTTAGATGATATTGGGATATTTGAAACACTGCGTTCCCTTGATCCAGTTCACCAGTAACGATAGAAGACATA
>LUCH01000353.1:129806-142670 GCA_013368495.1 Paragonimus heterotremus
CGTGACTGAAGAGAGTAAACGAAATGTTAACATCTCGCGACGTATGTCTTCTATCGATATTGGGATAGTCGATTTGAAAACATTAATGGAAACGTTTGCAGTAACATGCATGATTTTCTGTGAAACCGACGAGTCGTGTTAAACAAAACAAAAAAGAGATTGAACAGTGCAAAAAAATATAACATAATGTAAAAGAAATCATATTTTTGTAAGAATTTGGAACAAACAAAATTGTTTTTGCGTGCTAATTATTTTCTGGATAAGATGATCGTAGAAAACAAACTTATACAAGTTGAGATCAGTCAGGTAGCCAAAAACCTACAATCGTTAGAGTACAACCTTAAGCATAATATTGACATTTCCTTGGACGTAATGTCGTAGGAAATCTTCTCCGGCGCCATCATCATTTCAACCCATACCTATGTGTACTCAAATATACTACTTCCAGTGACCACTTATTTTGGATAGTTGGCAAATTCTTCAAAACAAAACCAATACAAAATACATACAATAAGTTATTTTACTGTGTGGCAATCAGTGTGTGGACCAATTAGTTACCGATAAAAACATTTTTGTCTCATAATCACAGTTATGCCGCATATTCTTAGTGTTAAACATGAAAAACCAAATTTTTTCACCCGCCACTGAATTTGTGTAAATGTACGTTCACTCCCTAAACAAGTTGATATAAGAGTAAAGGAAGTACTGAGCTTTCTCATGAACAGAATTTTCGATATGGCTTGAACTTTGTGGTCTCTAGACCGGATGTTTCCCCTGAGTTGTGAGAACCAAAAAGAGGCTTCTTCAGACATTCAGGTTAACTTGGTCTAGCAACCAATTGACCCCTTACTATATGTTTATGATCGTCAATGACCCAGGCGAATCATTACTGAGAATTCAAATCCCCACAAGTTCGTATCCTTAACTACAGCGAAACATATCTCATTGCTCTTTACCATGTTCTTAGTCTAACCAACGTTATCCTTGCGGCCACTCCATTTAAGGAAATTTTTCAATAATGATGAGAATTTGACGAAACATCCAATAGTTTCCACAAGGAGTTTTAACTGTTAAGATTATACTTGAGAAATGCTACTAACGAGGGACATTTTGTACCTTCGCTAGTTTTTGTAAAACTCCTAAAGTAACGAGGAAAACAATGCAACAAACTAGGTTTTTCGAGTAATTCCCTGTCGTTATGGTTACTTTTCATCCACATATACCACACTTCTTGTTAATCAAAGATTGTATGGACAAGTGAAGAGCGAATTTACGAAGTTAAATAGCCTGATATAAACTACTAATTAAGGCCTAAATTGTCCGGTTATTCTTCATCCGTTTGCGTTATCAGATTGAGCAAACGTGACTCTGTAGTACTGGAGGTGTTCCTTATATGGCGGACGCGCTAGGTGATCAGGCGGCTTCTGATTACTTCAGTCTTATCAGATTGGATTGCCTACACTATTAGAAGGAACTGAATACATTCGTCTCATTGGCATAAATGCAAGGCACAGTAGGGTTTACTGATGAGTAGTAGGGGATTTTGGTTTTCCTATTCATTGAACATCACGCGAAACTGATCGAAGCTGTTGCATCCCCGTAGACTTTCCAGTCGACCTCTTTCGAAAACAAGCACAAGACTCGCGTCTCATTCTTGTTAGAGCTGGTAAGTAGTGCATATTCTTGCCACTGCCAGGACTAGAACTCCGGCCACAGTTTGATGAGTCAACGGTGTTTGCCACTGCGCCACTGACCCTACATTATGCACGACTTAACTGTGTCCATATAGTCGGGTTTGCTAATATGGTACTTCTGACGGGCTTTACCAATGTACTGTCCAGACAAGTTAGATGTTGCTTGCAAGTTCGTTTAAATAAACGTCAGTCAAACAGGCGAACTGAGAGCTCCCAGAGATTTCACCTGATGAGTAGGAAAATGTCACGGAAGTAATCATTCTTACTCTCTACAAGCGGACATAATACGAGGAGAGAATTCAATTGAACAGGTAGTTTGACTGCGCAGTATCTCGTGAAGGTCAGTTGATGAACAAAACGAATCTAGAGGTACCCTGTATGACAAACGTCTGTTCTCAACTCCATACGTTGTAGATTAATGTAACTACATTTACGGAATTATCTCTTAGGAAACATGCCGCTTTTTTGGGGTTTTGTAACTTTGGTGCCCACGATAAATGTTTGCACTGAAGTCGAACGAAAATGAGTTTTCCTGCTTCTGTCCCTCTCTTAGTATTTCACAATGAAATATCTTCAGCTGCGCATTGAAAGAAGCCGTACAGTGAGTGTTTATCAGACTTCCCAAAGATGATAGCTTTTCGTGTGGATTGGAAATACTCGATGTGTAAATTGTTGGATAAAATACCAAACATTTTGTTTAGTCACATCCTCCCACGTGAACGTTCACAAGCACTTTGGATCCAACTGACTTTCCACGACTGAAGTAGGTGAACCAATAATTTTGACATACGTACATTTTTACTGGCATAGATGTGTGTCGCGGACTACTGTATATTAGAAGTCGTTTTACATCAAGAAAGAAAGTAGATAAACGAGGTGGTATCAATAACTTAGTAACGATCTATTTGGAAAACGTTTCTACTGTATGAAAGCGAAAGTTTTCCAAAGGATAAGCAGATGAAACCTGGTGTACCATTAACTGTGACTGATGTAGATGTTTGTTGTAATCTAATGTAAAGTTTCGAAATTGCAGTTCAGTTACAGTCTACTTACCTAAACCCAATCCAGGTTTTCACGGCTGAAGTATTTCAAGAAACTTTTTGGCTAGCGACTGTTAACTTCATCTGCAAAGTGGTAGTTAGTTTATGTAGAAAATATACATTCCACCAAATATCTTCATCTTCTACCGACAGCTGGAATACGGTGTTTATCTATTCAGTCACAAACAATGGTTTCTTAAAATTAGTTTTATTTCAACTGCCTACCTGACACAGCTTCCAGCATCAGATTGAAGACCTAAGTGAACAAAATATCATGTCTTCGTACAACTGTTTATGGTTACAGCTGCTTCCTCACTATGTGTTTTATGCTCGACTTCAGTCCGGTGATTGTTTCTAAGCCGACGTCCACCTTCTACAGTGCAGCTATCACTGTAAGTTCATTCATGAAGTGAGTATTCCTATATAATTGTTGAGATGGGTTAGTGTAAAAAACATGGAAGCATACAATTATTTTGAGGACCAATTTCAGTTAGTCAGGTGAAGTGACAGTTGCGGCCTAAAAAACGTGCCCCAGCGTAACTGCTTCATATAAGAACTACTGATCTAAAACTAGTCCCAAGTCAAAGCTAGCAACATTCGTACAATACAGCTGACCTGGAGTATTGGTCTGATTGTGAAACTCAGTTGACCGCATTCTCTTGATTCACAAATGACAGACGACTTACTGCGTAAGACGGAGATCACTGAACACCAACCAATCAGAAGGCAGGCCGATCACCACATCAGACTACTTTAAAAGTGTTGCAACTACCATATTTCGCTTGGAATTTCGCGAAAGTAGAACACCTGAATTAACTAGATTATAGCAGCGGAACACACTAACGAGTAAGTCATTTAAATGACAATACTTCCAGTGCTGACGAAGAGAATACGGCGGTGGAGGTAATATTTTCGTAAATACTTTATTACACAGCTCTTTGGTTATCCCCATTCTGACTGGAACAAAGCCACCAACATAATACATAGACCGCTTCCTTCAAATCTACTGTTGAACTGGAGCTGTCAGGCTTGTATGTGCCGAAAACATTAAAACCTTACTTATATTATCAGTCGAATTTACATGAATATACTTTTGGCTGAAACTCTTCATACAGCAGCAGTCATAACGTGATAACAGTTCATATATTCTCACCGGCTTCAGCTGCAACGCAGCATGAAGCAGAAGCAGGAAATGGTCAGTGTTCATTGGGAATCGTTCAACAACAATACCGTTATTGTCTTACCATCATGAAAAAAGACAGTGAGATCATATTTATGTAATTCCGTAAAGTTTTTACTATTACTATACATTTTTAATGTTGACTCTGTAGGGTATATTGGCTCATGTCATTGGAGAATTCCCTCAGTTTTTCGCTAGATTATGCGCCCATCTTTAACAATGTTTGTTTAAGTACCCAGTGAAACAATCATTTTTGACGGAACAGAAGAGGTTGTGTTAGAAATCTATAGGCCGAACTTTTATTGACAATCATTGTAAAAACTGAAGCCTGCCTTAAACATATGAGAATCAACCACGACAAAATGTGACTATTCAAAACGGTTGTGGCACCTTTAATGTTATGTGGCTACTTAAAGTAGGCTGGTCAAGTATAGGTCAGGCTCTTCAACAGGTGGATACACATCATTCCGTTGACAGCCCCGTTGTCTAGTTACGTTGTTAGTAGACTGAGCGTTCAAGAAGTTCCAAAACCTGGAATGCTTACCGCAGAAGTTATCTATAATTATCCACCAATAATATTAGTGCATGCAAATTTGTTTGTTGTCATTGAGTAAGAACAAAGTCAAAACCGGTCAACGCACAATGTTAATGTGAAGATTAGACCCAATCAGTCACAATCAGACTCAATATAATCCATTGTTTGTGTAATGATCGAAAGCTTGAAAATGATAGCAGTTGACGAACTGGTTCGAACCTATTGCTAACTATGACGAAGTAGAAACTAAAGATCGGGAACTATGGATACAGTTACAACGTAATTGTATTTCGGGTTCCAAAAATTCTTGTAGGTGGCCGTGTGTACAGCCACTAGTTATGGAGTGAGAGGGACAGGTATCTGTCAACGCGCGTGTCCTTGGTGCATGAGTCGTGATAGCTGGCAATGACAGCAGGGTAAGCAGGACTGTCCTAACCAGCTATATTCATGTCATTTCAACCGATGGGTACATGGCAGTGACGTGCTGCCCTTTACAAAGTGCTAGCTCGCACCTTGCGATCACCGCAGTTTTCCTCCATGGAGCTACCCTTGTCTAGCAGACTTGTCATTCAGACAGATCTCGAGGGTGAGTTGGAAGATTTTAAGTCGGGTTCTTCAGCTGCACCGGTCTGCTTGGGTATCTGTCGTTTTGCAGTGCATTTATGGTGCTGTAACTGAGTGTGGTCCTGAAGTAGATTTGGTTCATATGCTATCGGTGTGAGATGGCCTAAGTGAGATGCTCGTCCTCGACCACCGGTTGACCAAGCTACCCCGACCCAACCAAACATCGCTGCCTCGGATACACCGAACATTGTGTGAGTTAGCTTAGCGCCAGGATGACTTCTGGCGTTGAAATATGAACGACCTGTCTGAGACCTCTTCAGTAGCAGTAAAAGTGGCGGTAGTAATACTAACAGCAGTGGTATAAGTAGAAGCAGCTGATTCCACAGCAGTAGTAGTTGTAGGAATTGTAGCAGCATTAGTTAGCGCGCTGAACCTCCTTCTCATAGTGCCGACCGAGCGACTTCGGTGCAAATCTTGACTGTCTAAGAGTTCACCAACTCCAGATAAGGCCAAACATTCTACCAGTTTTCATTGTTCTTGTGATTAAGAAAAGGGAAACACCCTCAGTGCCTCCGTGCCGGTATCTACCAGTACACAAGATAGGCGAATGGAGTTCATCTGTTCCGAATATGGGTAGATATGTAAATCAAACGCTGGTTTGACGGCGCCTGCTCGTGTGCATCGATACAAGGGTGGGGTAGAACAGGAAGTAGGTGTTCAACCTTCTTCAATCTTTGACTGCACCGACTATGATCGCGGCTTTCCGTCCAAAATTTACTTCATACAATAAAGGAGGTATGCGCATCCTGATGAACGTAACCGCGAGAAGGTCAGATGCATGAAAACCTCCAGATCATGTTGGTTTAAAGAAAAGTCAGCCGTCTTTGTCAGACGTGTTGATCAGCTGGACCCGTCTTGTCCCACTCGACGTGAACTTCATTACTGGTTCCCGTTACGTTTTCCCAGCCCTACTGTGCAGAACACCAGGACATGTTTATATGTGCTGAAGTGGCAAAGGAATACTGCCCCTATTGTCGTTCCAACCAACAGAACGTTGAATGTAGGGTCCCAAACCATTGATCAATGTGAGTGGTTCATCTCTTTGAGATAAACAGCGATTATCCGACGGGAGTTCAACAGCACGGCTTTCCTACAAAACAATGAATTGCTAGCTATCGTCCGCGGTCTTCAGGCAGGCATTTTCACAATGATACAAATTAATTCGCTGCTGAATATGCATGCTTCACAAGCTTTTTCGTACATCTGGCGACTGATTACTCGACGACGTACTGTTGTCCCTGCGGGTAACTACTCAACCAGGAAGCAGATACAGAGAGTTAACCATGATGCAATTCAAACTTTATATCACCAGTGTAAAAATGATGTTACGTTTGCAGTTTTCTCTAGATCCCGCAGAACTGCCCATAGGACGAACAGTGCCCCATAGGATTCTTCCAACGAGTACTAGTCCGAGGCATTATCTGCCCATTCGCATTCTGAAAAGTGACCATCTCACACAGTTCTGCCTCCGGATTGACCTCTAATCAACACGTTCACTGGAGAACTTTCCCGCACTCTGGTGAGTTCGGAAAATTCCATTCCTTGATTGGGCAAACTGTGGCCCAAGCAGTTGAAGCGCATGAAGACAGCCGCTTGTAGCTGTCTAGATATTTCAACTCAATCCTGCTAACTGAAAGTTGTCCAATTCGCCTGTCGCGCTCCCGCATCACGTTTTTTCCAAAAGTGAGTAGCTCTTCCCTCGCCAACTAGCTGAGACTCACTGTTGTCTCTTCAACGCTATGACACTGCTTTCACAATACATTATCTGATCGTTGAAATACGCGCCTACAACTACCAGCTCTTCAGTTTACATTCATATAACGTAACTGTTGCCTCGAGGCGAACACATTACTGCATGCGCTGTTCCGAAACTCTTGCAGCACAGCTCCGAATTATGTTTGCAGCCTCTATAGACGTGTTCAATGCGTTCGATTCTATCTCACAGGGAACGACTGTCGGATAGGCCAAAGCTTTTGGTGCGCATCCACCTTTAACACACACGTCCGATTCTTACCGGAACGCTTCCGCCTCGTTTGAAGGCTTCATCCTCCGGTACCTGCGTGGTGTCCCCTGGGTGGACAACTGTCGCCGCTGCTATTCGTCAAGACAGCGGATGAGCTGTTGGCTCAGTCTCAACAGTAGCTTGGCCACCAGTTTCATAATATACTGGTCAGGGGTTTGCGTACACCGAAGATCTGATTCTCCTGAGAGAGATTTCGAGGCATCTCTCCCTCTTCGCTGCTAGTGTTCTGGAGATATCCGGACTGAAGATCAACACGAGAAATACTGAACTCGTGGTTTGTGTCGACATCTCGTTTGTCTGAAAAGACAAAGCAATCACCACTCATTGAATTTAGCTTTGTGCGATGTTGGATGAAACAATGGAAATACCCCTGTGGCCACATCATGGACTCTACCTGCTAAGACTGCATCTGATCCTCAAGGTGAATCACTGAATAATGTTGAGCCGAGTCCGACAAAGTTCGCTCAAAGCTATGGACTGCACAACCTGTCTGTCTACTGGGAGGTGACACTGTCTTCCCGAGACAAACCAACGAGCTACATCCACACTCTACTTCGATCGGACAGTCTGGGCATTCACAGTCTGTCCACCGCTATTCCCATCTCGTACAAATCACGAATGAAAGGCCAGCTATCCAATCATTTCCTAGTGTTAGAGAATTTGGTCGAAGGTGATTTGTTCGGCCATATAAGGAGAGAGGTGAACTAGCCGGTACTCGCTGAGAATGGTAGTGACGAACAAAGAAGAGACTGACGCAGCGCGGATGCATAGGCTTTATCACACGTATGACGGTCGTAGTCTGCAGGACGTGTCACAATCTCCACTTTCTAGTCGTTAGCTGTTGAGTCCAAATCGCGTCTTCTCCAGGTTCTGTATTCGCGTCATCCTGTTTCCATAAGGTTATCTGTGGACAAAGATTCGAAACTCTTGAGGTGACCGAAGTCATTTCTCTGTCGTGACAACTGCAGTTAATCAGGAAGTCCAGCTCATATTCTTTAATGCTTGTGGCCCCATTAAGATGTGCATTATGCCAGGTATAATCGTGTGGCCAGTGGCCTCGCAGAAACGTTACATACTTTGGACTACGCGGTATTTCAGGACCTACGAGTACTAACGGTAAAATCTTTCGTCAAACCCGAGGTTATCGAGACAACACGGTCATCGTACTATACGTCAGGTTAATAGATAACTGTCGAAGCCAGTTGGGATGGACAAACATAGTTACAAATTACAAGACCGACTCTCATAACGCAGTCATTCCGTCAACATTTTACATTATGGGCTGTGATGTGGACCATCCCTCACCCTCGTTAGATTATTACTGTTAGTTTTGTCATATGTACCTCTTCTTAAATTGCAATTCTTCTACCGGGATTGGTCACTTAAGCGTTCAAAGATTTATGACTACTGACTGTCCTAGGCTCGCTGAAAAACTGCACTTACGACGTGGACAAGGCGTTGACCGTTGCCACCTTCCGACTGTTTTCTCACGACGAAGGACACTTCCTTGCCCCAATGAGTGCGCCTTAACTGCGATAACATCCCACTTCTGTGGAAAGTTTTGATTGTTGAGGTTGTTTTTTTATTTTTGTCCTGTCTCTTTGCTAGCACATCACACAAGTATCTTTCATTTGATGACAGGAATCATGGACGTTTGTTGAGCTTGTGGAAAGATCTGTCAATTATTCGGTGTTGTTAGTCATGCAGAACCCTACAGTTGACAGATAGCTTGTATTAAATTTTTCCTTTTTACATTTTCCTGGCTTAATTTTAGTTTCAACGCTAGCTGCTTCTTTGAACGAAGCTGTGTAGGTTACTATTCAAGGTAAACGATCAAATTAACAGCGGCAACAGTAGTAGGAATCTGTTCACTAGCAATATTGATGGTAGCAATAGTATTATCAACAGCGCTGAGCACATCCTCCTGATGATAGCACTCGTCTTCAGTATCGTACGTTGAACTGCCATCCAATCTGAAACGTTTCACGATCAACTTTCAGAGGTATACACCTTCATACGGCACATCGCCTGTAGTATACCGTAAAACATACTGGTCCAATGTTAGCTTATTGAAATGACCAACAGAATACGTCACCGTATCGAGCCATTTGTAATCCACTGTAGCAAGTATTCAATTGAATACTCAGCCCTCCGATTGGCTGACTTTTGCAATCGATTATAATCTTAGTCCACCCTAAGCGTCGACATCATGCATATTCTAAACTTTCCATCTAAGTATAACTGTAGTTTGGAGACCTAATATCTGCATTAATTTACCGCTTGTGTAGAAGTCCGAAAAGCGACGAGACAACCCAAAATTTGTTCGTTCACATTGGCATTAGATCAATAAACGCTGGATTAAACCACACCCGACTGCCTCACATTACATTACCAGGTCGACTGAATCTTTCCACGACGTTTAGTGGTGCGATTACGCGTGGGTCTCTCCTACCCTAATATATGCAGGACCAATTGACGCACACCGTGAGCGTGCCGGAACCCAACTAACTATTGCGCATTCAGGAATGAAATCTTACACAAAACCTTGTAAATATCACGACTTGCAACGATGATGGAAGCAGACAAGACTGCTGTTCAAAAGGGTCCATTCCACTGCATTGCTCGATAAGACTGGTTTGTCTGCTTTCTAGCTGCCCAGCTGTAACTGGATTTCTCTCGAGCTTTGATCAACCTCTATTATCTAAACTATAGAAGTATAGTGACTTGATGACAAATTTCTTGTAAACATGTCCGTCAGACTGCTGTCATTCTAAAGGAAGAATTATCTTAAAACGATGGCGAATTTAATGGAAATGAAACGAATGCACATATATATGTTATATACATGGTAACGATAGAAGACATATTGTGAGATGTTAACATTTCGTTTACTTTCTTCAGTCACGAACGCAAAACACTAGAATATACAGGATATGGGGATATCAACAACAATAGAAACAATCAACGTTTGGGTTTACACAAAACAGGGACTGTTAACAGTTCCAGGGCAGACGAACTGCATGAGTCAACAGTTTATGCACACACAAGACCGGACGGAGAGCAATGACTAACATTGCCTCGGAGAAGGCAATTTCGGATTCCGATTACGCAACAACACTTGGAACGAATTGGCGGGGTCAACAACGTGACCTGTTTCCATGATGTGCTTTGCTATGGATGAGGTCGGATTTCGTCCCACTCGTTCTGTTGCGTCATGGCGCGCACCAACCACTTAGGCATATGCTCAGCCATTCTTTGTCGTAGGCACCGATCTGTCCTGTTGATATAGACGTCATCGCAACCGCAAGTGAACTGATAGATTACATGTGAGACAGAACATTTCGGTAGGTCACGATTATGAATAGGCTGAGCGACACTCCTAGTTGTGAGTAGTAACCGCAATTCAGCCGCCGGGTATGTACGGGTTTAGGCAGACGGTAATTTTTGACTTACGTTGGTTGTGATATGATCGCCTCTGAAAATTAGTTTTAAAAGAACCTGTTTCTTAGGGACCGTACTCACGGTAGTCCTAGTCAATCTTTTCTGGCTATGAATATCAATGAACTCCTGAGGATATCCGTTTGCGAGCAGCACATTCTCTAACCTTTCCTACTCTTCTTGCATATCTCCCAGGCTCTATGAAACAGGGTTTACACCAGACCTCGTTTATAATTAAATGGTACATGAGAAGAAAATTACAAATACTGACCGTTCCAAGCGGCCTCGCGTTGTACTGAGCGCTGTATTGAACCATCCTGCTGTTTAGTGAGTGAAATGTCTATAAAAGTTAAACTGTTGTTTGTTTCCTCTTCATGAGAAACAGAAAGATTGGGATGGACGGAAGTAAAAAGGTTTAAAAGTGAAACAAAATGAATATTAGTGGTGAAAATCGAAATATCATCCACATATAGCTTATAGAGGTTGGCATCGTTTATAGCATTATATAATTTAAATTCAATCATTCCTAAAGATGTCTGCAAGCGTTGGACCAAATGGGCTACCCATTGCTACGCCATCAACCTGTTTGTAAGATGATTTCCCGAAACCAAAACAGATGTTCTCTGTACACAGAATTATAAGTTCTTTTATATCATCAACTGGGAGAGAAGATGATAAATTCTGGTGGGAAATAGAATCACACAAAATGTCAGCAGTTTCTCGAGGGGGAAAGTTTGTAAACAAGGAGTCAACATCAATAGAATACATCTTGTGTGAACTCAGCGATACGTTCTGTAAGGTTTGTACAGCCGTTAAACAACCGGCTACTTTGAAAATTTGCCAGAACACTGGTTTATTCAATCTATAGCTTTGGCTTTGCGTCCAAAATCGAACGAGTCCACTTTTATCTTACAAACTAGAAAATTGATTTGGCAACACGATGTTTTGTTAGGCAGACAACTCAATAAGACATTGTACGTATGATCTTACAAAACAGCACAACAAACGTAGACAAAGAGATTGTTACAAGAATAATCACCATGGTGAATAGAAATGCATAGATGGGCCCAAGAGATTTCCTGCAAATACACGCAATGATTTTCCGTCCTAAGCAAACAACAGAAAAGCTGTTTGATTTAAAATCACAAGCAGTCTCATTGAACTGCAAATTAAATTCTTTTTTTACAACGATGAAATAGTGCAGAAAATCGAAGTAGCCAACAAGGCTTTACTCCATTTGACTATCAAGCTGATTGTAACGCAGTAACCACACAAACTGTTCCCTCAGTGTGTAAAGAAGTTAGGCGATATGGATTATGGACTGCATGATTTCTAGCAGTTAGGCAATCATTGTTCTAACTTTGATTGAATGTGAACAAGGGAATGTTATATTTCGTTTTTTTTAAGTTAAATCGAAAAATTCTGTTTCATCCCAACCCTTCCCGACAAGTTTGAATAACTGAAATCGTTGGTTTGTCGCTGCACGTTGCCCGTTGTCTTCGTGGAAGATCGTACTGATTGAGCGTAATTCTTCTGAACACACCGGTCAAAGTTGCGCATTCGGATATTCATGATCGTCACAACGATGAATATTCGAAATCTCACCATTTTGCACGGATTAGCTTGGCGCTTGGCTGATAGTCTGAAAAACATCTCTCTTACTTACAGACTGATAAGAATCGGTCAAATGAGTGACAGTTACGTGTGAAGCCGTTTCGAAGACTTTTAAACACTAGTTTCGGCTAACGATTTTGACAAAAAGCTAACTGTGGGAAGTGAGATTTCTTGCAAAATGAAATTCCGATCGCATCTCATCTCTTCATCTTACAAATTCAGCATGTATATTATCTAGTGAAGGCGAGTGACACTGTGAAATCACACCACGCAGGTTGATGTTAACGCACGCTCCCAGAAAATCGATTTGTAGAACGACTGAATTATGATGCTCGGCAGGAGCAAACAAATAACAGCCCATTATTGAACTTAGAGGTTTGTCATTGAGTTGCGACACGACGACGGAATTTGAACCGAAACCCATACACGACTCAGCTTAAAGTTAAGTTGCTTCTACTGCACTCATGAACCTTCTTGTGTACCCTTTTAAAAAGAACTAATAAATGCACATTTTCGTATAGATTGAACATAACTCACAATTGATCGCAGCTGTCGCATTCCCATAGACACTCCAGTCGGCCCCTTTCGAACAGCAGAAGTACTAGACTCGAGTTTCGATCTCACTAGAGCTCGCCAGTAGTGCATATCATCGCCACTGACGTGACTTGAACCAACGGACATGCTGTTCATGAGGCAACCGTGTTTACCACTGCGCC
>LUCH01000353.1:148808-162395 GCA_013368495.1 Paragonimus heterotremus
TCTGCACAGTTCCCTTAAGTACATTCAGCATCGGCACCGATCTGTGGACGTGTTGAGTATGAGATGGGGTAGACAGTTAACTCACAAACCAGCAATTGTCTAGAGACCGTCATTACGTCTACAAGAACACTTCGTTGACAACGTTCACAGGTGAGTGCGGATATTGTTGTCAATCTGACTGACTGAACACAGATCGTGATGGGGAAATTTTCTCTGCACTGAGATCACTGATGTTCACACGATAGGATAACAAAACACAGAAACTGGCTCATAAATTAATCTGCAGATAGAAGATTATTTATATTACGTTCAAGTCAGTTCGGATAAACATAAGAAGTAACAAGCAAATCGAACCTTGATGACTGACCTGGTTAACAGAAGCGGACATTTGAACGCACAAGGCGTTAATGTGAAATATGCAGACCGCAGTGACCCGAGTTCAGACAAGACTAGAGGAAACGATGCGGCTTTTGGGGGTGGCTGCACTTTTAATATAGGTGAAGGCCACAGAACGCAAGCAGAAATTCTCAGTAATCAATAGATATTTGTTGCTCACGCCTTGATAAGCTAGTACTGGATAAATAAAAGTTGAGTGCCTTTCGAGACTAATCACTACACTTGGAGTTTCCTCAACATGAAACTTCGTCAGTATCACATATGTTCGCCACGGCTGGGACTAGAACTCCCACCAGGTTTTTGTGGGGCAAACGCGTTAAACGCTGCGCGTTTGACTAAAAATCTGTCGCGACTGAATCATGGTTTTGTCTACAGCAATCAGATCAGCTAGACTCCAATGAACCATTTATGTTCTTGTAGCCCTAATGTTATCGGTACAGCAACTAACAACACGAGATCAGATCTAATTCGACTGGCATACCACTGTTTCATATCGTCCAAACAACAGGCTTGATACACGCTATCTACAAAAGTACCTATATTTCGAACTAAACAGCTGTGTCAACAATTCTCAGAGCACTGTTTCCAGTATGTCGAGACTATCACTGGGCTGAGGCTAATTCTTTATCCGCCGTCACTTCGAAGAATTCGGTTACAACGGTGTGGTGTCTCAGGCGACATCCGCCGTTAATCAAGTAAGGGTTCTGTATGACTCAGGAAAACCCACAATGTTTTATAAAGTTTACTGATACAAAAGTATTTGCAAAGTTGTACCCGCTAGCGCACGTTATACATCAATTCGTTTATGTAGTATTTTTGTCCCATCTGTTCGTCACGAGTTAAAAACATATTTTGCTCCCTGGAACACTTTGTGTATTTTCATCGGTTGTGCCAGTTTCGCGTAATTTTGTACA
Source organism: Paragonimus heterotremus (assembly GCA_013368495.1). Taxonomy (NCBI): domain Eukaryota; kingdom Metazoa; phylum Platyhelminthes; class Trematoda; order Plagiorchiida; family Troglotrematidae; genus Paragonimus; species Paragonimus heterotremus. The sequence goes on from LUCH01000353.1 coordinate 150,119, forward strand.
GTGCTTCAGCAAGTTACAAAAGTTCCATTCCATTTCTCAAATCGTTCCATCTTAACTTGCACTGTCAATTCGTGTACAAGTATTTTTCTCTATTATAAAACTACACTAAATAGCCCATCCAATATTCTACTGGAAAGTGCACGTATCCCGGGAACTCGTAGGTTTCCGTTTGGTTATGAGTCAAACATCAAGGTAGGGTACCCGTGGAGAATAAAGTTTCATGTGATGCAATCAACTGCGAATCATTGTAATCGTTTCACAATGTTACCTTGGCACTATTATCGTTTGCCTTACGTGAAAAAAATTACATCGTGATGAGCGTATCCTGGGCAAATGTAGATGAAATAAATAACTTGCCAATCAAGTACGGTTAGTTAGCTACTCTCGTTTTTTGACAGTAAGCTTTTAAACAGGTTCCTAGAGAGTATAATACTGTCACATAAACAGATGTGAGGATGGCACAACCCGTTCCATTCATCATCTCATTTTTCTAAACAAAGTGACAAACCATCTGAGACTTTCTACAAATTTTGCAGCTGTGGCTGGAAAAAGTACAAATATCCACCAATTTCTTTTTTGAAGAATTTGTGAACAATTCACTCCCACGTACTTTCCACTATGTAAGCCTGCATAATCCGCCCTAAACTAGAAACAAGTGTACAGATCTGTCGTTCTTATCTCGAGAATGATTTGGCATTTATTGGAAATGTTCGAAGATGGGTCACCAGACGAATTATGGGGCTCAGGAAAATCCTTTACTGAGAAAGATTGACATAATTAGGTCAGTTCTCAAAGAATTACACATATCTCAGCAGAGACCTGTTTGTTACCAATAAAGTACTCAGTGTTTCCTCCCACGAAATAAGGATAAACGTTTAAGAGGTCATTCGGTGAAACTGAGTAATGGAACAAGCAGATTAACTCGTAGAGAGAACTGCCTGACAGATAAGTTCTGTTCACCTTAGAACGCATCGCCCAACTCCATTGTCACGGGTGAATCCAGTGACAATTTTCAAACATTACTCGTTCAGCATATTAGTCCGAGACAACCTACACCAAAAATTTGCTGACCGTTATGCTAGCTCAATCTTACAGGTCAGTAAGTGCGCATTTCATTTTAAACAGATTTTCAGTGTGTTCCAATGTTATTTGCTGAGATTATCACAGCCAGCAGCTTCAACAAATTTTCACCATCCTTCAGACTCATTCGCTTTTACTTTTCACACTCAAATCGTTCAAAACAGTTTTTCAGTTAGCAGCACAGATAGAGGAAATCAAAACCCACCTCTGTACATCTCAAACCATGGATAGGAGCATATCCACAATGTCCAGATTTCAAGTACGCTTCATGCGTTTGAGAGCAGATTGTACATCAGCACTGAGTATTTCGCATCTACCTACTCTTTAAACCGTGGTTACTGAAGTGGTGATTTTTTCAAATCATAATATATGCCTAACCGTTGTTGTAACATATTTCAGAGAATTGTAATCACACAGAAATATATAATGAGAACGAGACAGAAATGAAAGTTACACTGATTAACAAGGAAGAATCAAAACAGTCGATTGGTGTGTGCGTAAATCAAACCGCACTTCTAAATCCGCTTAACTATGTCATCTTACAACTGAGCTTATCATAACCAACAGAGGTAGCAAGCTAGAATGAGTTTCATTAAAATGGCTGTTTTCTAAGCGACGTGGTTGGATTACGTCACAAGGTTGTAGAACAGTTGAAGCCGGTTCGCAGCAGATAATGCAATTTATTGGCGGGGCTTTATTAAACTATTCACCATCACTATAAAAGAAGTTCAAACAACGCTCCTCTCTCCGAGTGTAGCTTAAAAATCCGGCTACCTCATACTAACTACTGGGCTGAAAAATACAAAACACAGGTGGCCGGTAACAAGTTCAATAATGAGTACCTTATAGTTTGAAAGTGAAAACTGACCTTCAGGATGATGACACTTCTAGCCAGGAGATAGTATCACCTTGGACACTCTTGATTATTTGGTTTGATGATGGCAGGTGAATCAGGTGAAGTTGTTTTTCGCAGGCTGCAACAAGACATGTTAGATAGTTCGGACTGGTTTTTCTTTGAAGTCGCTGATTAGCCTTGTCTTTCTGAACCGTTAGTCCACATCACCATTTCATATTAGCACCATCATAACTCACCTGCTGGCTTTTTACACGTGGATGTTCAAAGCACGTTTCGTCTTCCAGACCGCGCGTTCGGAAACGCGTGGGGCAAGATCATGTGAAGCATACGCATAAAAGAGCTATTAATATTGGAAATCCAAAACGTGTGATAAAACGTGTGCACATTTGCAAAGCAGTGGGGAGGTTTATTTTCAGGAAGCAAATACAGCTCACATTTGAAACAAACTTCCAGCACGCCAAGCCAAATCAACAAACAGCCTGGTTAACGGAGGTTCGCAGGTGTTGTGATGCTCTGCTTGGTTTCCAGCTGGCGCTGGCAGTCAGCTGCCGTTTGCCGTATGACAATACACTCTTGTAGTAGACCCGGCAGACTGACTGAATTGCTCCTTCGTTCACCATTTACTAGCAGTTTCTCATTCACCAATTAATATCGCGTACCATATGAAATCAAAATTTAATTCGCGAAATCTTGTGAAGTAACTTCTGCAAGTGTCGGGAAAACGTTCCGTTGCGCAGTGTCTTTAATGTTTCCACATCTTCCACTAGAAATGTTGATTTTCGTCTATGCATAGCAGCTAGGGTGCAGAGTGACATGAACTGCAGGAACTTTATGCTGTTCTTTCGTTTATGTCAGTCGTTTGCACACAAACTGAGTTACGACGATGAACACTTATTCAATTGTGTGCCAATCCAAAGCTATAGATACAGTATGAGCCAAAAATATTATAATACGAAATTCCTTCATGCTACACTGTTGTGGTTGGTTGTGATGGTTTCCACATTAACAGTTACACTTTTATCAAGTTGTTTTCCATGCACTAGACCCATTATTTGACAGCTTGTGACATTGCATGTGTGACTGATTTCAACTCATGAGGCACTCCACCTTGATTACTACGGGGATAACTTTATAACTTCGTCTCTCACTAATCTAAACGATAAACTGTTAACCGCAATAAATGGAGATCTTAGATTTCTCAATTTCTAGGAAGGTCCGCCTTGGACCAAAGTTCCGAAGAATAATAGAGATTGTTGATTGAGAATACTAATATTGGTCCTAACAATGAATGTCACATCGTTGTACAACAGATCAGAGTAAACAGTTTCACTGACAGTGCAATCGGGTCAACTACGTCAACACTTCCTGTATAAACGGAACCGGCCTTAGACGCCTGTTGCTGACACTCCAAAATCTAAATATCTTGATGTTGCTATTGTGTAACAGGACCGCAAACGAAACAATGTGGTCAGTCACATTGTCTCTTACGGTTAATCGTATCGTGGTCGAATATGTTGGATTTCTGTTTGGTGGTTCAGCTACCGTTGTCTATTGCGTCGTCGAATGCATTAGTCAAACTGACGGCTTCTTTCGATTTTTCACTATTCCGAATGGAAACTGTTTTCTTACATAAATGGTCCAGCGAACCGCAGACTCGCTGAATTTTTGGGTCAAACTTCTAGTATCATTCACACTTAACTCTCGTGTTGTGGAACAGTTTGGATTATTCTGGCAAGCTTCTAACAAGCGTTGCACCTACCTGACTTTGACTCATCATTCTTGGAAACTATCTTAACTTATACATTTGACATTTTGCGTAACAATTTCGTTCTAAAATATTTTCTCTAAACTTTCCTACCGGTTCTTCTATAGACTTGATACATATTTGCACAGAAGATTTTCGAATCCTCCTCTGTTACCACCTTTATTCCGGCTAGCTATGATTAGACAGAACCCCAGATGAAAGTAAGACAATCAATGTGGTCTATTCAGACTTCTCTAAATATTCCGCCGAGTAGATGATTTAACGCTCAGCTTTGTAAATATGGTTGACACAGTACTACAACACTACCGCTCGCCGATTACTGTAAACGTAGCCGCCTTATTTTCAAAGTGACCAGGGCTGTTTCTGATTCATCAAAACAGAGGTGTATGTAGCGAAATGCCGACATTTTGTTTGCCATGCGGTTGACAACTAGACTGAAAACAAGAAGCCACAGAGTGATTTGAACATATTAGACCCATGGGTCACAGACAAACACCTCTTGTTAGACATGTATCCACATGGATCTCCATCATTTGGGTTACATAGGTTAAGTTCTGAAAGATAAAGTCTTAATACCATCAAATGGAAGCACGATCTGAATGCAAACTACTCAAGTAGACTTAACGTGTCTCTCGAAAACGTGCGAATGGTTAAGAGAGTCCACACTACATTTGGGTTACTCAAGAGGCTGCTAAGACGATTTCATTCAGACCATTTTATTGATACGTTCACTTGGCCATTATGTCCCCACCATGAACCTAGTATTTCAACTTGTCTTCTTCATTTCATAAAAGACATTGTTCTAAATGAGTTGGCCCAAAGTGGAGTTAAAAAATCACATTTGCTTTGCATAAGCATTCATCTGGGGGTAACCCAAATGGGCAGTTACCTTGAACAGAATAACTCTCAATCATCCAAGAAGAAACACCCTATCAGGGCCTAATGTAAACGCATCATCGGTAATTGAATTCAGGTGTAGAAGTGAAGTACATATTCGGAACCGAAAACCGAAAACCCAGCAAATTTGATCTTAGGGAGGATCACGTTAGAATTACGGAAGCCGCGACCAGCAGTAAACTGCTGCTGTCTGATGGCCGTTTTAGTGCAATTGCTATACATTTGAACGTTAACGGTTGAGTTTCTCTTATACTCAGTATCATCTGAACCTCTGTTCGACAATTTTTACTAACGGCCTTTTGATGCCGACATTTTTTTCTAACATAAGTTTTCTCTTTAAAGTGTTCAACATAAATTCAGATGTATATAGCTATTTTTGTCCTTCTTTAAACTGTACATTTCCTAAGAATCCTATGTATGTTTAGTCTAGCGTGTAATATTGGTCAGTCTGCCTGGAAAAACACACCAATTATTCGCTTTGAATGGTTTAAGGCGATCCACTCGATTGCATTGGTAATAAGTTATTTTGTAAGCATCATATGGGTGATATTTTAAGGCCGATTGACTACACACATTTTTTTGATCTTTACAATAGTTAGATTGTACCAACCGAAACCTGTCATCCGTCAAGAACGGTTAAACGATTCGGTCCTTCCTAGTTATCCCCCTTTCTAGGAACTCCGATGACAGGTTTAGCGGGTTGGTTTATCGGAAGGTCACGTGTAGCAGGCAACAACTAAAATCACTTACGTTTGTGCAAGTTGTTTGAATATATGTCTCACTGCACATGCATTTTTCACTCAAAATTTTCATCAGCCGACCTCACACAGTTTTGAGAGATCTCAAGAAATGCTGTGTTCACAAATGGATTTATGACCCACCTTCTTGAAACTTATTGCAAAAACCTAATGATGAAATCTCAAACACAATCCACAAGCCTTTGTCAGCCTTCTTTGCATAGAAGATCAAAGTAGTAACGATATAATTGGAAGGTTGGTGCTCGTTTTTGTTGCGCTTTTCAAGTTGTCAAATTTGCGAATCTTATTATCCACTGATGAGATTATCTTTCAACGCTTCGATCGTTTTTGCTCAGAAAATGCTGCCCCCAATATCATCGCCGGTCGCCGAAACGATTATATTTGCGGAACAGACAGAAATTTGAGAAAGGTTGGACAAAGAGGGCCATCCAACTGGCTACTGCATTTGACGACGCAATAGACAACGGTAACTGAACCATCAAACAGAGATCCAACAAACAACACATACAATTAACCGTAAAAGACAATGTAACTGGCCACAGTGTTTCCTTTACGGTCCTGTTACTCACGATGTTTTGTTTTTTGGCATGTCAACAACAGGCATCTCAGGCCGGTTCCATCTACACAGGAAGTGTTGACGTAGTTGACCTCACTGCACTGTCAGTGAAACTTTTTACTGCAATTTGTTGTACAACGATGTGACATTAGTTGTTAGCAGCGTTCTTTGACCCTGCCCTGAGACTGACATTCTACATATTATGCTTTTGAGAATAAACGAGGTGCATGCACCCTGCTGTATATGTTTCATTGAATTATAAATATACAGCGGGATTCGTTACGTGCTGAATCAAGAATTGGCTTTTAATCCCATCAAAATACAACCTCCGTGGGTTCGAATCCGATTAAAGTTTTGGAAGTAACAACTGAGCACGTAATACTTGAAGTAAGTCTGCTTTTATTGTATGGATGGATCCCTTTCCTGTAAAGAGTTTGTTTCCTCTGTAGACGTTCAATTTGTTCAAGACACACTTAACAGGTACAACGGTTTCACTAGACACATTTTCACCAGAAGCATGACCAGCTACTTCAGTAGGCTTATTCTTTTATATGATTAATGGTAGTTGTTAAAAACCATTGCTCACAGTGACCTGTTCGGAAGTTTTCAAAGTTACCATTCACCTAACGGCCGAAATAGTCCGGTCATGTGGCCACTGACAGCCAGTTTTAAACCGATCGATTTGACCGTCATTATAACGAAGACTATCTGATCAGAAAGCAAGTAATTTCAGCGGATGTTTCGTTACAATTGTAAACTTGAGATAATGACCGACTGCCGGACTGAAGTTGAAATGTTTCTCAAACACTATCGTTTTTGTCTAGCAAACATGGTGTTTTTTGGAGTTTCGTGTTGGTCATGGAAACAGGGTCGGAGAATCAGTACTTCGTAAAAAGTCTAATTTCATTCCGCTGTTAACTCACTGCATAAAATTCCCCGTTAATGACTTCTGCACTTACAGGCATAGTGGTTAGTGTCTTGTTCACAGGGACTTTCATTGTGTGCATTGTAACTAAATAGTGTTTATATTGTGAATGTTTTGAACGAAGACCACAGCTAACTCCAACCAACTTTTGCTTGGTTCATTCGTCAGTGAGCGTCTGTGAGCCCCTTTCAAGTGAAATAAAACGAGCAAACAGCTTGATCATGTTTATCTTACCTTGTAGAAAATTCTGAATTACAGTCCGCATTCTCATTTCCTGTAAAGTGAAATGTATGCGAATGCATAACATCGAGATAACGAAGCATAGAATTAATTCAACACAAAATGCACGGAAGATACTATGTCATATAAATGACATGACAGCACGCGGTAAACCACCCGTTATCAACTCGAAGTCCACTGAACAGTGAATCAGTGCATCAGTGAATCTTGCACATTTCGCTATCTCGCACAGAAGTTTGCATACCGAAGATTAATATGTTCGACCTACTGAACTATTTGTATCATTAACGTCTGTTATAACGAAAACAAAAACAGAATACACGCTGAAGAATCATTCCGAGGTCAGGCCTTCACTTTTGGTTAGTAGACATTTTGTTGCAGTAGCATCAATTACAGTGGTGTTTCACTGCATTCAGCAAGCTAAAATCAACCTGACGGTAATGTTTTCAGTTGAAACTGATGTCGTAAGTGCAACAGAAGGATAATTCAAAGGTAAAATTTGACGAACAAGCTTTCTCTGATGTGCCATCTTCAGGCTAAATACAGCAATAACTATAAAATAGGTCTGGTTTGTATGACCAAATTAAGTGTGAATCTAGTATCAGTTTGGGGTTACGAACATGGTTACTACGGTGCCACGCCAAGTGTTCCAGTGACGACAGGCCATTGTGACTTCAGTACTTGAATAAGAGACTTTTACACGTATATAATAGGGTTTTGCATCCGGATTCAAGGAAAGCCAGTGTTCTATCTTGTTCCGCTTCCATAGTGAACTTCAGCTTCTTGTGAGCTGAGTTAGCTAGTGATATCAGCGAGTCAGTATCAATGTTGCTACATACCGTTTGTACAGTATGCACTAATCTAGCAATCATGTTAGCCTTGGTTGTTGAATCTTCCCCAAGAAAATGTCAGTCAGCAGTGAATCTAGCGACGAGCCCATTGCGACCCCATCCACTTGGCGATAATTTTTCCCACCCAGCTTAAACTAGGTGTTCTGCGCACAAACTGACAAAACATCTTTGGGTTGCTCATCAGACATCCCAAATTGTGTATTATTCAAGTGGATGTAATCAAGCATGAAACCAGTGTCTCTCCAGATGTTACGTTCTGGAACAGCAAGCACACGTCCACTGGCAACATTGTTTCATTATCAACAGTTTGATTTTCTGTAAATTCAATGGACAGAAACGTATCTGTGAGGGTATTTGAAATTAGCTTGTTGTGGAATAGTCCCAAATGTTTGGTTATTCAGTGGCTGCCTGCAGGATATGGTGAACTCATCATGTCTAAAATTGGACGTAGGGACACGCTATCCCTACGAGTTTTAGGTAAGCCATATAGTCCCGATATAACTCTGCCTGTTGATCGCAACAACTCGATAAATGAAGCGTTATTCCATCCTTTTTTTAACGTTTCTCAAGAATCTAGAGATGAGCTTCTCAGTTGCAAGTGATTTGTTTTTTCTCAGACTCTATTCTTCGAAATATGGTATCATCTTTTAGTATATTGTTTAGCTTGTTTAGGTACAATTGCTTACCTAACAGCACTATCCTCGCGTCTTTATCAAGTTTAGTAATCAAGATGCCGTCGTTCTTCTGATCTGCTGTCAGCATCCTACGTACACTGGATTACACGCTAAAGTACTGTTAACATGCATTGACCAACGTTGTTTTGAACTGTTTCAAATTAGTTTGAGATGATGATGTGAGACCATCTAGCTTGCTAAACTGAACTTTGAAATCCAGCTGTCTAATACGCTACTTTGGACCCAATGATAAAACTTCCACGAGTTTATTTGATAAACACAGTGACAGAAGGTTATGTGGGTTTGTCAGGAAAGCCACGGGGCCTGGGCTATGGTTCAGGCTGCAGTTTGATTACGTGTATATCATATCCACATATTTTTGCGTGATAATTTTAAACAGACACCAAACTAAACACGTTCATCCACAGCTAACTGTTCCACTGCACGAAGCCCGTGAAACCGATTTTATTCCGGATAAGCAATACGAACGCCAATTATGCCCATCTCGTTCAGCGTAAAACTAATGTGTCGTTGTTCTTGACTTCACATGATTCCTCCTCAAAGTACATGAAATGAATTGTGGAAACACTCTCGTTCCCATGCCTGCTTTCGGAAAGTATTTGCACGCCACCGCATGCCTAATGTTTAACCTGAACTAACTAATAAAGTTTTAGCAAGGTCGTATCTTTGTCGATCTTATGTGAAACATTTTGTGCCGATAGATGTCCGGACAAATTCATACCTCGAGACATCCAACGAAGGAAACCACCTGACCGTGAGTTATTTGCCGTACCGAGAGCCATCTGTATGAATTTGCCTTATAAGGGCGAGCTATCAAGTGTGTCGCTGACCAGAAGGCTCGACAGCACCCGGATTAGAACGTTCCATGCTGCACAACTAAAACTAAAGTTCTCCTCTAAGCCAGCTGTCCGCCTTCAACTTAAAGATGTAGTGCCCAGAAGTGCTACCATGCTTTGTATCTACCCCTTAGCTTGTTCCTGTGGAGCAGGTTACATTGGTCGCATGATAAGGAGTTTGTCGGAGAGTAAACGAGAACACTATCCAGTTAGGCTGACGGCCAGATGGCAACAAAGGATTTCCAACGCTACTTTGGCCTACCTAGTTGACACCGGTCACGGAGTCAGTGTGGATGTCGCATTCAATCCGGTCTGCCGTGTCATACGTGTACACATCAGATGTGTAAAATATCGCATCTTACATGTTGTGGAGACAAAGGAAATCCGGCTGCGAAGCCTTAGTCTGTACGCTCAAGAGTCTTTTTACATAACTAAAGTCACCATGGCCTGCCGTCGTTGGAGCACCTGACACGGTACCATAATAAACTAAGTCCGTAATCCCAAAATAACTCTAGGCCCACACCTTATTAGGTTCCACAAAATCCTGACTTGACAACTAATTTCATATTCATTGTGTTGTAGTTGGCCTGATTATGACACACCTAAAATGAGCCTGTCCGCCACGTTTTGAACAGTTAAAAGTCCAACTGACTTGTGTCTTAGGAGATTCACATAAAGTGCACAAATCTATGTTCACCGGAAGTGATTGTACGCAACAATGGTTTCAGTGATTACAAATAGTGAATGTTGGTATTAAGTCCAGAAGATACTCAATCTGACACATCGAACTACACAGATATCAGAATGATCCATAGTCTGTAAACTGCAATATACACAATTGTATTTCTAAAAAAAAATAGATGACACGTTTAACTTCTGTGGCCAAATTTGTTGATGTTTACGTCTTCCTCACATAGTTTGTCCCGAAATATATATAACAATATGTATAAATACATATACAAATGTATACGCATAATTATATAAAAGAAATATGAATATAAGATCTGCCGATAACTGTCTGCAATGGGGCTGAGGCTGGAAAAACATCTTACCTACAGCTTACCAGCACAGTGTATGACCTTCTCATACACTAATGCATCAAGAGAAATTTCCAAACCGGACAAATTTTGAATACTGCTGACTACCTGTCTATGCGGTACAGCGTAAATTGAAAATATACAGTTATTTCTCACAAATCATGCTGAATCTCTCGTTTTTCACAGTCAGTACGTCATTTTCGTGTATGCTGAGTGTTGGATCCGTTGAAGTTCGTCTGGTACGTTTGTCGTCTTTACTATGGTATGATGCGCCTGACCTTTTCTGCTATCTTGGCAGAGGTCGGGAGGGCTGTGCTGACTGCGACTTCCGCTGTTGCAAGTTAAACCATGTCAGATTGGCCAAAGGGGACCAACCAAACAAAAGGCGGATACGTCCGTTATGAGGTGTTCGTTGTGTATGGTGTCTGTGTGTTGTGTTTCGGTTGTGTTTGTTATTTTTTGCCTGATCTGATTCCCTGTATGTGTGATTAGTTTTTCTATGCAGTATGTGTGGTTGATTTGTCTGTGCAGTATTATCTCTATGTGAATGTACAGAAGGTCTTGGGTTGTGACTGTCGAGCCTGTCCTGGATGATTGTTGCCAATGCGTACGTGTGCGTGTATGTCACCTGCTCCCTTGCGGTACAGGCTTTTCAGCCAAATGCTTTGGTTGAGAGCCCTAATCACTCTATTGTTTAGGTCTGGGTGTCCTGACAGTATCTTAAGTCCATAAAAACTATGAATATACAACATAAACCAAATACCATACTGCATCGGCGGTCCCACAGAATTAACCGGGTCGCCCTATCTGCTGCACATAGCAGAGTGGGTAGGCAAAAATATGTTATTGCCAATCACCCACCCTCTTACTGTCCCTCCAATATTAATTCCCAAGCAGATGATGCTCATTCAAGTTTCAGTAACCCGAAGAACGACCTGAAACAGGCTAGTGACGCAAGACGCTCTGTGTTGGAGCACGGAATGTGCGCACGCTGCTGGATCGATGCAGCCCTAGCGGACGGCCAGAACGTCGCACTGCACTGGTCGCGATGGAACTGCGTCGCTATGGTATCGACGTAGCAGCCTTGAGCGAGACGAGGCTCCCGGACCAATGTAAGTTACAAAAACCAGGTTCCGGATACAGCTTCTACTGGATAAATAACCCGACAGACGGTGCTCGGGAGCATGGTGTCTGTTTTGCACTCGCTGATTGCACCAACGCTTTGATGTTAAGCGAACCGCACGGCATCAGACCTCGAATGCTGTCTATGCGCCTGCTACTCGGTCGAAGTAATTATGCCACACGGATGATAAGAGGACCAGTTCTATCATCAGCTGTCTGCCACAATCCAGTCGGTGCCGGTGACTGATCGACTGTTTGTCTTGGGTGACCTGAACGCTCGAGTCGGGCGCGACTCGGTAGCTTGGCCGAGAGTCCTCAGACCCTAGGGCATTGGTTCAGTGAACGAGAACGACGATCGTCTGCTTCGCCAGTGTGCTACTTAAGAGATAGCTGCCACGAACATCCGATCCCAGCTGGATGCGAGCGACATCACGACGTGGACCCATCCACTAGGCGGCCATCACCACTTGCTTGACTACGTGATTGTGCGACAGCGCGACATTCGTGAAGTGCGTATCACGCGAGTGATGCATTGTGCTGAATGTAACACCGATCATAGACTGGTCAGGACCAAATTATTTATCCATGTACGCAAGTTTGTCTATTGTAGATCTTCCGGACAACGGCAGAAGTTGGATATCAAATGATTGTAGAACTGC
>LUCH01000353.1:186083-240813 GCA_013368495.1 Paragonimus heterotremus
GATTCAAATTCAACCTGTGCGCGCTTGCTGGTTTCGACCGCACGTTACAATATACAAAACATTTCCTGGATCGCTGTTTGCCTCAAGGATAACTGTTTTAATATAATTGCAAACGGAGTATGTAGTGACTGTTGAGGTTGTGATAGCGCTGCTCGACAGTTTACACTCTTCGACTAATATAGTTACTAAGGTCTATGGTCACTTGTCGACTATCTTAAAAGAGCACATCCACGAGGAATCCCTTCGATGTCTACATTGCCTGAAGTTTTTTCGTGTGTGCAGGAAAAGCCTCGGACTACTACCTTCGAACAGATGAAGAAAGAATTTTCAGACAGAAGGCTTTTTCCGTTCCGACAGTTTAAACTATATGGCCACCTGGGTTTCCATGGGAGGTCCGTCTCGAATTTAATAGCAAAACAATATTTCACTCATCCACAACTGAATTTGCTATCTCGGGCCAGTCAGTTTTTTACTCAACCTGTTTGACCTACCTGTCAAGCCGCAGCAACAATTCGTCAATTTCCGAGCCAAGAGTTTCACGTATAATCTCACAAACATCTTATCGATGTCCAGTACAACCACAAGAAGGCGGTACTTGATCACGCCTTGATAGAAATGTCTACTCCATTCCTTTTGACTCATTAAAAACAAACTTCACGGTGTCGTCTAGGGTGGTTTCTTTTAATCCAAACCAAGGTACAAGTTGACACATTGGAAACCTACTTGTGTTTTATTTGAAATGCTCCTTCAGCGGGGACCTAACATTAACAAGGGCGTGTAGCTGTTGAGATTTGTAAGCCATGACTGTTCGAACTACTCCAGTGTTTCGACTATGGAAATTTGTCTGTCATAGTTGTTTGATAGGAACGTGTCTTGTTTGTTACTATAGGATCTTTGAGCTGGGTGTAACTCGCAACGGACACAACCGGAGTTGGACATGAGTCAGGGAGATTACTTCAGAATTAATTATCATAAACGGAGTGGCGCCAATACTATGTGACCAATTGATTTCAACAATGTGAGTAGACAAATTGGTCTCCACATGACGCACTATCGACGTTTTTTGCTGAAGTCTGCAACTGGGATGGAATGGCCATGTTGTGTTTTCATATGACTGGTAGACTCAACGGTTTAGTGCGTTACAAAAGTTCCAAAGGGGCCACCAGTATATTATGTTGGAGCATACAGCTTTATAAATGTTGAACAGCGTCTCCCTGGTGTGTACCAACAGACTTAAGTCGAAGTACTATATCTACAGCATACAACCGACTCTTAAACGGGATCCAGTGAAACGAGCTTTCCTGTGCCTCTGATAATGAAACGATCCACACTCCAGCTTAACTACAAGGTCTTACTTTATAATCATTATAGATAGAAACGCCGAGACAAGGTATCTTTTATGGACAAGTTCAAATGGTAGTTAGTGACGAAGTCAAACATAAACGTTCCGGAAGCGTACTGGAGAACGTGTTTTCCTCTACACTAATCTATCCTATTTGCTAAGGCTTAGGAACTTATGACAACTGCAGATAATCCTCAGCTGTATATGTGCTTGCTTAGAAAAACCGGATGATGTAAATCCTACGTAAAGCTTACCATTATATCTTCTGATCATGCATGGGCAGGGAATCAATTTAAGACGTCCAGGCAGAATTCCAAGCGGCAGAAGAAATGGCTTAATGAATTAGACAGACAAGTAGACGAGAAATATAGAAATTACAACTGTAGGATAGCTGCAACGTCAACATGAACACTCGGGGAGATTGTGATGTGTGATATCCAAACAGAGCAAACTGGGTGTGTGTTTTCGGTTGCTTTAAACATCGACAAAGAATGTTCAACAAACTGTCAGCGTCCTGTTTAGATTCCGTTTACTGCTACCGATTATGCCGAATGCTTTCCGTGTCATCCGTTCTTCGGATAACCAAAATGTCCGGCAACGTGTGATAGTTATTCACTTCGTTCTCTCAGGTCAGCAGTAGGTGAAGATGGACCTTATTCAACAAACCAGGTTCACCTGAGTTTTCGAAACTACTGGGATGTCGTCTATGCAACAGATATAAAATAGTGTTTTGTCCGATCTTCATAAAGTGTAAGTTCTGTTTTACTCATGAAGAAATCTGTTTGAAGTAGATTCAGCGGACCGTCCTTAGGAACTCCGTCCACCGGTCAAAAAGTAAACGCCTCGGAGTTGGACCTTAAATTGTACGTGTACAAAATCAATACTGATTCCACTTAGATCAATGGGATTGGAAATAGAGCATTGCTGCTTAGACCAAATTCACAAACGCTATCAACTGTTTCATGGAACAGACAGCACATTAAATGAAGACATCAGTTTGTCTGGAAAAAATAAATCGTTCAGACCATCCTTACTGAACTGTTTCCTGGGCGGGTCGAATAAATTACCTTGTCGGCTGGCTAATTTGTACTGTATACTGTTGCAAATCAACACAACTGGCCGAATTAGGACGTTGGGTTTGTAAGATTTGAGCAATCCGTACATGTGCGCAGTGTACAGATCAACGGGGTCTAGATTACTTAACCCCAACTTCTTAAACCGCCGCTGCCTTCCCCCCCATTTCATGAACGATGTCATGGGTGTTGTCCAACAAAAACGTTTTTGTCAAAAACAGTCTGTAATTTTTTCCATGTAATCTTGCTTATTCATTAGCACATACCGTGAGACTTTTTCTGGGCTTATAAATACACAGTCCTCGTTCTGGCTTATTTCCCTTGAACTGTGGAAGCATGCCGGTATTAATAGATTGTGATGCCTTTGCGTGTCGTTCGGATGTTAGTCAGCGACATTCATTAATTTCACATTCAAACAAGTTTGATTTTACTCGGACGTTAGTGGATGTCACTGAGGTTCGTCAAAAAGTTTTTTAAGCTAGACATATAACCTGGATTAGCTGAGCGTTAGGAATTGGTTAAGTGAACATATATGATCAGAATTTACGACATTTTACTCCTGAGTACTTCACGTAATTTGCATCTTTTCATTTTCCTATTCAGATTCATCAAGTGATTGAAATGCTCAATATTTCAGCTGTTTATGCTACAGAAAAGGACTGACTTGACAGACCACACCCGGAATCAATGGTCTGATATCTCAACCCATGGGTAGCAGCCTACAAGGCTTAATGTGGGGGTCTTATCTTGTTCTAGTGGCCTCAGAATTTGGCTCACTCAGCGATGAAGGGCCAGCCAAGTCCACAGTCACAGTTGATAAAGCATTAGTGTTCGTTACACCATTTTCGTCCAGACAAATTTCCCTCCAAATTTACGACTGTATAAAACAGAACATTTTTACATCAGTATGGGAAAGCAAAGCGAGATGCCAGTAAAAGCTAGATGTCAGAGTTCAGAATCATTGTTATTACCATGGTAACGTCAATCTCATAGAAAGTTGTTTCTGAACACAAAGCATAACAACAATTTCAACAAAACGCAGTGTTCGACTGTGTGACGTTGATGACATAACACGGAAAGCCGTTGTAATAAATTACTGGCTTTGCGCCATTATAACGTGGCGTGTGATGGTCGATGCATTCTTCTTGGTTCTATACGTCGTTGTGATACCATGTCTTCAGGTGACCTATTTTCGTGACGTGTTCCATGTCTTTGGTTCGTAACCAGCACTCAGTCCTGTCTATGTAGGATGCGCCGCATCTACATCAATATTCGCAGAACACTGGACATGGCTGACTGGGGTACCGACTGTTTTACACAAGATGTCAAAATTGGGAATGTTCTGCACATACTCAATGGGAAAATCAGGGATTGTTTGAATTATGCATTTAACGGTTTGGGTTAACCAATCACCTGTAGGTTAGTCTCAAACTAAACCAGATTTTCCCAAACCCTATACTCAGTGCAAATATATCTGACCAGATCGGATAGTGTGCGCACCAAACTTTGTTTACAGAAGCAGGGGACAAACTTCTCAAAGTACTCTTGCGATGGACACTTCGTGGAACCAAGCCACCTGAATTCCTCTTGATACATACATAAGAAAAGGCAAACTCTACTGATTTTCGCATTTCATGCCGAAATGTGTGTTTGAGTACAAAGAATTCACCGGATCATAACGCACAATTGACTGTGTGTGATGATAAAAATGCGATCGAGGTGTAGTTGGTATAGGTGGGTTGAAAGCCGTTCTGCTACTTATGCATGGCTACAAAAATTTCTGCAAGGAGAGAGCCGGAAGAGCTACCCATAGTTATCCAGTCAAGTTGTCTGTAAACGAAATTATGGAAGAGGAAATTTGTTTTTAATACAAAATAACAATACTTGTTGTAACTCGCCTCCAGGCATTTCAACGTGTAGATGATGTTCCCTCATATAAGCAGGCAGGAATACATTATGTTCGTCCGGGGAACGTTTGTAAACAGCGACCGCACATCACATGAATACAAGTATTTTTTTGTGTACTCGTTTTCCGAAATAAGGTGGCAATTTCGAAACTATATTCCAGAAGAAACTGAGCAATCTCGCCTTAAAGGGGTTACGGATGTTTAGCAAACCATGTAGCTACTTTGCGTTCTAGCTAGCTAGACACGGACAGAATTGGCTGAAGTGGAAAACCGGGTTTTAGGAGTCCGTATAGGTTTGGAACCCGACACCCAATTGATTGACGAAGTCACCTTTGAGTTATACTTACAGTTTTCTGTTGATACTCCACTCAATATTTATCGGGATTCCAGTTCTGCCTTTCTTCATAATTTTCAAGGTATCCTTCAAGATAGGTTGCGTGTTATTACCACTGACCCATCTAGAGAGGTGATTAATTTTTCGTTCTGCCAGTTGACGGTAATCAGATTTTGCATTCCACCTGGAAAGATTAACTCAGTCGAGGCCTATGACCATTTCAAAAGGTTATCTAAACACCTGTCTAACTACCAATCTACAACAAACGAAAATAAGAAGTAGCTAAAACTAAAACTTGCCAAACTGAGACATTAATATGGCTGTCAGAAATGTTTTCTTGTAAGTCAGTATAATAATGACCTTAGATCATTAACAGGTGACCGTGAATCGATCACTTTGCAACCGGATAAAGGATTGGGAACAGTTTTGATTGACAGAGTAGGTTACGTCACTAAGATACAGACTACTTTGAGATTTAAAAGAGAACAAATGCTTGACAACCCGATAGACAACAGAAAAATTCATACATTATTTGAAGGAAAATTTATCAATAAACCAACCCTCACAAAGAAGCCTATATGGAGTTTAACTACACAGAATAGGAACTTTGAATGATTGTAACTTCAAAAGTGACCCGTGTATGAAAACTCTATGCTTTGGTAGGATTCCAAACAAGTGCATGAAACGCATGTTCGAACAGAGCACGACCTCCACTAGATGAACTACAAGGAGACTGAGAAATCGGTGGCCTATTAATTGGGCTCATTTTGTGCACTTTACATAACAACATTAAAGACGATCAGTTCAGTTACACGACCACAAATCAAATATACACCAAAATAACTTTTGTTATCCACAGTACTGAATGAAATTTGTGAACAGTATAAATCTTCAAAGTGCACATTTTCCGCTGAAATCAGTGAAATGCCGAACGCTTTTGGGCTCACTCACTACTATCATCACTTGTAACTTCATCTTGTTACTGGGCAGCAACATGCAGAAAATCATACCAGCACAACATTTTTTTAAAAAAGCTGCATACATTGTGAACACCGACGTTACAGGAAACAAATAGAGAGGGGTTCGAAAAATACAATAAAAAAACGTATAATTTACTTTTCAGCTAAACTAACAAACCTCTCAAACTTGTACAATGTGTCGAAATTTAACTTTGATTTTCTGGGTCTAATGCAAAAATCTTCCTAAACGAAGGAAGCTAACCGGTAGCATCCACAGTAGACGTTGTAAAGAACACTGCACATAAGATTCCTTTGTTTGCTAATGTCTTTAGCCGTTATCGACATTGGGGTTAAGAGTGATTTGTGTTTCGCGTGACATGCAGCTTTGTTCCTGATAAGTATAACCCGATTTCAATGTGCGGTAACTAAGAGGAAGACCTGTATATGAGGAAGACTAGGAGCTAGACAGGACTACTGGAAAAGTGCGTGTAAGGTGCATGCCACTCAAGAGACACTTGCTACACTGCTGCCAAAAGGTGAATACACGTCAGGCGTGAAGAATACTTTTTGAGTTCGTGGTTCTGAATTTCCACGTACAGTGTTAGATGTCCTGAAATGAAAAAACTCGTCAGGCCAAACTACTTTCGCAATCAAAACACTAAGACCTATTTAAACAGAACTCAACGAACTGTGGAAACCGAATATTTCAGTAACAATTATGCGAGTTTTTCATCAACCGTCTGTAAAAGTAGTTAACAACTGTGAACAGTTACAGATTGCTTCAGTCAGTTAGTAAGAAACACATAGTGAGAAAATGACGTATTTATTCTATGAGATAGTATACCGATGAAAGTGCAACAAACGTTAAACTGAATTGCCAACTGTCATCATATTCCTTCCGATAGACCCAACAAAATATTTCGTGGAGAAGGCATAGCATTTATGAATAGAAACAGGACAGGGAAGAGAATTTCTTCGCCGTTTTCATCTGGTTAATAGCTCATTGTCAACAAATTTGGTGCAAACTAGGTTCGCAGTAAACCGTCGCTCTTGCTGATGTTAAAAACCACGGGTAGATGATGTTAAAATGGACAGCCACTGATTAGGCACGAACAAAAGTTCACTTGCAGCATGACACTTGGTGCACGTCGTGTTTCAGCGTGTGTTGATTAACATATAAACACGACATGATTATGAAAATCCTACAAAATTACGGTCATTGTATACATGATTGTTAATTGAAAACCGGGGGGGGAATTTCTTCAACCAGACATGGAACGTCGGTAGTACACAGTAAACCACTAAGGAGTCTTTTTGAAGTGGTGAGGTTCGATCATGGATATGGACTTAAACAAACAGAACACTGTTAAACCGAAGCTTAGTAAATAATGCGGGAAACGTGCGTTATCAGAAACAACGATGGTCTCCGCACAACGTGGTACATCGCTCCTTCGTCGAGAAACAGTCTCCACTGCTCTGTAGCCCGAACGGTGCGAATAACCTTAATACGTGCACAGCTGGATCGATCACAGTTGCATCGTAGCAGAGGTTTCTTACAGGGTAAGTTAACCTCGTCGAGTAGTAAGGCAGGAGCAAAATAACGTGTACCTACTTACCATTTTGTGTTCGACATCTCAGTAAGGGTGTCTGCATGCAGGCTAATTCGATGTGGACGCCAGCTCCAAGTTCAAAAATGTGAACGCACGTACTATTTCACAGTTAGGTCGCTAACATTAGTTTGGGTGTGAAGGTACGGCAATCATCCCGGGCCCATCACCGAACTTATAATGCGCAAAGAATGAAGAGATACTGGGAACTAATGTCTTATCGAAAGGAAATGATGTGTAATCGGCATAGAACGAGCGAAAACACGAACAACTGTAAGTCAGCGGTCCAGTAAGTCATAAAAACAACTTGCACATACAGAAAAGAATTTGACTTTAACGCAAAAGCTTAGATTATCCACTTTCAAAACGTACTTTTATCCAACGAGTGTTCTATCTGGATGGATTAAATCTAGGGTCAGATCATTAAATCATGCTAGGCTTCAGAGAAAGCTATTCTCAGTTAATGACGAGTGAGAACATCAGCTCAATGCATCCTGATAACAAAAACTCACCGTCAGGTACTCTTGACAGATAATCTCAGCGATGGAATAGATCAGACCAGTAAGTTTGTCATATTACGCGCATCGAATGCTGCTTGTTACAGGACTTAGGCATGTGGTGTCTACCGATAACTGTCAACCTAACTCTGATTGGTTAGCTCGAACGATTTTTGCAAAAGCCTTCAGGCAGAAACATAGTTAAGTCAGATTTGAAATTAGCTGCCGGTCATCGCGTTTCAACAGTCCACTCTATTAGATGTGTCTGCTTTTACGTCTGAACATTTACCAACAAGCTTGAGAAATTCTTACGCGAGACTGATGCCACGTAATTCAGTAGTCTCACATAGTGGAAGTCGGTTTGCCTCACAATAAATTTGATTTAACATATTAGTATCTAATTTTTATTTGTTTTATTCAAAAGTATGCCAGTTCTTTAATTTTTGAAGTAACCCGTAATTGATTTATATCACTCGTCGCCTTACTTCAATCCGAATCACGTGAAACGTTCACCTGGACGTACACACATTTTCGTGCATCCACCACCCTCCCTCCCTCATGTATGTTATTGTCTTCACCATCCAAGCCCGTTTGTTCCCTCACAGAATAAGCTACATGCTCAAGATTACCGGCTCAGGCGCGCCTGTGTACCGTTAAGTAAGCAGAAAAGAGATATCTTCTCATCAATCATACAGACACTGTCTCTCCGTCGATTCACCAACTGCTTTCCAGTGGGTATGGCTGAATGTGTTGAAAGGTTTCATCCAGTGTCACGATATGTGTTCTCGCGTTGTTCTTGTTTGCTCTGTCCTCAATTTAGCCTTCTGATATAACCGTTCCTTAATGTTAATTGTCGACTGCAAGTAAGCATTTATTTAGGATTTGTTTACTGTTCTTTTAGAATATATCTGATATAGTACAACAGACTGCTGGGATAAAATGTCGTTAGCTTCTCTACATCCAAGATGACCTGTCGGTTTGAATCGGTGCAACGCTCAAGTTGGTTCTCCATACAAATCTCAACCGTTAAATATTCTGGCCTCATATATAAACACTTTACGTGAAGCTTGTGATTACACCATTTTCTACTCAAGATTATATTGCTTGCCAAAGAATAGCTGCCTGATTAGAACATGACTGGAGTTGATTCAGGACTTCCGATACTATATTTGTTGGCATGTCTGTCTGCAGAGGGAAAACTTACCAGCGTCAGTTATAACTTCCTATTTCGTTCAGCCGACGACTGTTACTTTGCTATCTAGCATTAATGATTTCAAATAAAGCTCAGATATCAACTGTGTCGCAGAGAGTTTTGAAAATAACTTTCACTTCACGCAAAAGACTAATTCTCCAAGCGTTTCCAATACTCGAAAGTACAACAGTCTCCCAGCGAACAACTCATAAACAGGATATTTCCTCCGGCAAGAAACTTTAGTGGCAGGAACGGTACTGTCTCCGTTGCAATGTTATCACCGAACGCTCTTAGAATCAAAGAAAACTCTACGCCTAATCAACAATACAGCTGACGCCAACCATTTGTTTGTTGCTACTGTTGAGGTTTTTCCTAACTGATAGTCTGCTGACTGCTGCACTCAGACTTTACTCGATTTTATTTGTCAGATCGCTCAAACTCTGACTTCCGCTCTGAGGGCATTTGCTGTGATAGTTAGAATGTGAACTGGACAACCGAATAAGGATTTGGCCTGGTTCTCACCATGTGATAGATAAATCATGGCGATTACTCTTTACCCCTCGTCATCAGGTAGAAATGTTCACGAAAGTGATCGGAACCAAATATGAATCAACAAACTTTGATAGAAGTAAGTAGTTGAAACAGACTACCCACACAATCAGTTTTGAGTTATCATTTTACTTATGAGTTCAACCCACTTCTTGGTTTCTTCCTCTAGCAAATATGGTGAGTGTGACGAATATGTTTTGTCATTGTGAAAGTGGGTGAGGTGGTTTTATGTTTTTGATGTTAAATCGTAAAAGTTTAGAAAATTGCTTGTCTCTTTGGTTGCAATGTTTACAAACAAACAGACCCTGACTGTTTGAAGGGCTTCTATTCCCTATAGGAAACATCACCATAGGAAGTTTGGCATGACCATTGGGTGCTCCGGTTGATGGGATTACCGCAGTGTAACTTCACTGAAAAAAGAATTCTCAAACAAGGTGAACAGAGAAAAATTTGGTTTTATACAAACTCGCAAAATGGAACTTCGTTTGTTATCATCCTTTTGTCATATAGTTCCATATGTTTTCATTAAATGATTTGACTTTTTGCATTTCAAGTGCAAGTGTTAATAATCTTTTTGACCGTGTTAGAAAATAGTGTACGTCGCAAAACCACTTCGGTGTACGCTTCACACCTTTCAATTCTATCGTCAGTGTGTAACTGTCTCTAAAGATATGTGCAGTTGTATCTGTTAATTTGGTAATCTTGTATACTGTTAATCCATCCCGACTGTTCACTAGAGATTGACTACAGGCATCAAAATGAGTCACCGAACGTCATCGGCACGTGATGACTCAACACCAGCTGGAATCACCGCTGAACCAGGTTATCGACATGTTGAACCATATGAATCGGTGTGTTAAAAACGAAACACAGAACATACCGTAATGGAGCAATCAAACCATGGAAACTCGTTGCGAGTGTGTATTTTATCGGGCTAGAGTATTTCAGGTCAACCATTTTGAATATATGTTTGCACATAATCACATACAAACAACTGTGGTTTCCAGAAAAGCGTTCCCAAAATAGCGTTATCTGCGCTCAGCAATTATATTCCTGTTATGCTGTGAACAACACTTTTATCTGTCACAAGCAGTGATATGTTTATCGGATTTGGTTGACAAACATAGCTGCAAATTAGTAAACATACAGTTTATGTCAACAAAACTTTAAATTGATCATCTTGATTCAAACAAATTCAGACGAACGGTTGAAAGTAAGCATGAGGTATAAACGTAATATATAGACTGATATATTGTGTAAATAAAGTGAACTTCATGGACATTACCTCAAACTTGCATCTGTCAGCACAAGCAGGCGGCTAGCTGGTAAAGGAGAAGATCCGCGGTAATCAGAAACATCATACTGACTTCAAACCAATAAGCATCAAATGCGTCTGATCAGAACTGAGTTTGGCTGTCCACATTTCATTGAATCAAGGAACTGCAAAACTGGGTGCTCATCGTGAAAAAAACTTATGTTGAAAAAAAATGAACTGAACTGACCAATGGAAATGAGCCAAAAAATCAATCTGACATTGAACTACGGCGGATCACAGGTAGTTATATATTATGACCTATTTTGACAGTGGTTCATAGCCCAAGTATAAGCAGTTCTGGCCTCGTATGTAGTAGCTATGTTTGAGAATACGTTTCATAACGAGATATAACAGTAGTAAATTCACGTCAGTTTCTGTCTCCCCCGTTTTCCGACAAAATCAAGCACAGGACTCTAATGAGACCGAAACTCGAGTTTAGTGTTGCTTTTCGAAAGGGGTCAACTGGAAAGTCTACGGGACTGCGAAAGCTGTGATCAATTGTGGGTGATGTTCAAATTGAAAACATCACTTCACATTAGGGCGAATAAAATAAGCGTTGTTATAGAATAAAACATCGCTTATTCTCAATATTTATTAAGGTAAAACATGCTGATTATATGTAGCAGGCACACATCGAGTGGGTTGAGACTTAAAATCACGTCAAAAGTATGCAGTCAAGATACTCCAACATGCCCCGACTTTTTTGTGCACACAACGCATGTTGTTCAATTCAGACAAGCACATCTTTGCTTCGGGCCAGTAAATCCCGGTTCCAGCATGCATGGATGATTACAAAGTTTTTGTAACAACTATTGTAAGATTATCATTTTCATGCGACGTCGTTATATTTTGACGTTACACGACAACAGGCAGACCGGACATCTTATCTTATACTCGTGGACCAACTTCGCGCAGATTAGAGACACCGTGAGACAACGTTCTTCCGAAATGAAGGTTACAGCAATAGTCTTGTGGAGGGAAACAGCGAAAACAGACATGAGCCAGAAGCCGCGTAACTGAAGCATATGACTTATAAGAACGGAAAAACAAAACTGCGTTTACAACGCCGCATATTGTTTTGCCGAAATGTTTGCGTTTTTCAGTTGTCTACCATGACTCCGATACATTCAGTGATTATTGTTAAATGGATTGAGAATAACACAACGTTACGAGCAAGTTGTAATACTCTACTTTTCAACCACCTGGGGTGGCCTTTCTCAGGAGTGTTGTAATCGAAATCACATTCGATTACCGTGATTCCAATATATTCAGTGATTCTTGTGAGTATGTGAAGTGAAGCCCAATTGCCTCTGAATCTGGGTCTTTCCCTGAAGACGGTAACGCTGTACACAGTAACTTAGAGCAAATGACGCAAAGACTCTAGACACAAACCAGAAACATCATGTGGGTCAATAGTTATCTCCATGTTTAGGCTCCAACAGTCTCAACTAATTAATAATGTTCGTTGTTACTGTGTACCCCTAGTTTGAATTCTCTGAAATTTTCCGCCTCAATTGACTGAGAGTTGACTGAGAGACGGAGACTGTTCTATTACCAGGAGCCACGTTTCACGAAGACTTTTGAAAACGGTTTGCAAACTTAGACTTATCATGTTTTCTTGGTGACCGTCAAATTAAATCCTACAATGGTGATATTTGACTAGTCACGCGTAACATCCCCTTGAGTAGATCTGCTGACGAAAAGACTAATAATGTAAAAAATATATACTTAAATATTGGGTTTAAAGCTCTTCTGTCGGATGTGCGTGAGGTCTATTATTACACCGATGCTTACAGAAAACCTGAGTGCCCCACAGTAAATTACGATACATTCGCCTATTAACCACTAGCTTCCCAAATGACAGATGTTGGAGTTTCACTGGGTGATCGCCAAACACCTTTCAAACCCTATATAGCCTGACGTGATTAGTTCATCCCGGGATGATGAGTATCCGGGCGTGTTTTCATTATTTGTATTACTCATTCCTGTGCATCAAAACGTTTACTGTTAGATTCATCCCCGATTAGTAAAGTGAAACAAATTACGGATTGTGTTGTTGATGTCGGCGTAACACAAAATCTCAGATGCGCAAAACTTCCGAAAATTCAATGTTCCAATTTAATCAGATTCGCCAATATAGAAAGATCAACTTATTCCCCAACTAAAAGTCAGCCTAAGCGAATACTATTCATCTGAAACCCTGCACTCACAGACAGATTAACCGTGGTCGTTTGCATCAAACAACCTCTGTAATCTGAAAGAAAGAACACATAAAATTGCCTACGAAGTGGCAGTCACAGACCTGACTTGTCTCACAAAATAGAAGATTTGCAAACTGAATCACTTCCGCTTTCACCTATTCCATGAGACGAGGATTAGTGTGACGTTTGGAAGAGAAGAAACAGCCCATTTGATTGACTAGTTAACCTACATCTCAGAGTTTGCACCTTAAACGGCTGAATCACCTTTTTTTCTTAATGTCTGACTTTCAGAAAAATTTGAGCAAATGCTTAAAATGGGGCTATATGCAATGATTGATTGAGTGAATGTAGTTATGGGATTCATACCGTTTGAGCACTTAAGGATCATGAACAGGCACAGTTTCTCAGTGAGTTTAAGGGGACTGCACCACTGTTTCAGTTGTCTCGCTCTTCATCAAATGCTTCTTTCGAGACAATATGGTTAAAAGCCTTCATCTCTCTCCTATTCACAGAGGAATTCCCGTTCGTTAAAACAGCCACCAACAACTAGTCACTAAACAGAGAAAATCTTATGGGCTCGAAAAATCTGAAACCTTTCACGAACTCAGCAATCGATGTCATCCGGCACTCGTTTACTATTGCCACAGTGCGTACAAGCATACCTTCTCTTTAAACACCGGCGCCATTGTTGCGAAAATCCTCCCAGAAAGGGATCTCGCTACAGCTATTTGCATACCACTACACTTTCCATAACGATTCGACCACATCTTTCTTTCAACGTATATTCACGAGAACTTAAGCAAGGTCCCTGTTCTGCTGAAGTCTCAGTAATCGAACTCTTCAAATTAATAGACGGTAATGAACTAGCCCGAGCCCAATGCAGTATAAACTGAAGATCTGAATCTATGGATCCAGTTACGACTTAAATGAAATTCGGATTTCAAGCACCTTTGTAGGTGGTCATACGGAAATACATTGATTAGAGAATGTGATAGAAAGGCAACAGGGTAAGCAGAACACTCTTACTTGGTTGTAGTCATGTCATTCTACCTGATGGGCATAAGGCCATGACGCGCCGCCGTTTTTTACCTACTAGCTCACAAATTGTGATCACTACGACGATACATGAGATTTGGTTTTTAAATCGGTGTGTTTTTGGTTAATGGGTTCTAACCAAATTTCACTACGATTGCTATGAAAAAAATCTGTGAATTTTTATATCAACCATTTCTACCGCTATCATTTCCACTGAATGAAAAGAGGTTACTTTCATCCCTACCTTTGAGCCCGACGATCGGCACCCCACTCCACCTAATGATCAATCAGTCAAACGTATATGTTGTAACTGGATCTACGGTCTACAAGCGCGCAAACGGAAACGGAATAACTGTCATTGAAGCGGCGGATAACAGGACGGCTGAGTATAAGTGGTCAGTTAGTCTATTTCTATCCAACCCCTGTACCCGAGGCTACTGCATGAACACAGGAAAAATTCTGGCATTCAAACGTAGCTACTTTATGTCGCTCACCCCGAAGACAACATGGTCACAAACCCGTCCGTATTAATAGGGTTTGAGACTAGCAACAAGCAAGGTCAAAGGGAATTGACCAGATAAAAGTCTAGACAGTATAGTCTAACCGTGCAGTCGGAATGGCAACAACAGTTGTCGCGAGGGCATAGGTCGTTCGAGAAGATTGGAGCGGTGCACGACCATGGCAAAGATGAAGGTCACTCACAAGTGAACGTTGTTAGTCTTCTGGTCACACAATATTTTCGAGGAACTGGCAACTTCTGCTACAGTATATTTCATGACAAATCTTAGAACATCTTCCTAAATGATCAATCAGTACACCATGTGGACAATAATCTAACCTCTGTGTATCAGTGGTTTCCACCAAAGTATGTAATGCAAAACAAATGCTCCACCTCACTGACAGCTTAAACGAATAAGATAACTATGGTTTTATACCAGAAACTCGTTTCTTCGGCTGT
This sequence comes from Paragonimus heterotremus, assembly GCA_013368495.1. Lineage (NCBI taxonomy): Eukaryota > Metazoa > Platyhelminthes > Trematoda > Plagiorchiida > Troglotrematidae > Paragonimus > Paragonimus heterotremus. The sequence continues at coordinate 201,053 of LUCH01000353.1, forward strand.
CCTAAGACGTTTGTTAAGATGCTATACGGACCATTTAATTGGGTGATAGAGCAGTGTGCTAATAAATTCGGCAGTCAACGTTAAGCAAACTCGTTTATTAACGATAAAACCATTGATTTCAAAGCATGCCGTAGGCTTCCCTTCACAGTCGAATGTATCACAAGGGTAGGCACCATTACAACTGCTATTTTCAACCTGTATTGACGGTTTACAGAACTGTTAGTCACTTAGCTCTCTATGCAGACGATTTGAAAGACAGAAGCATTTATCACTCCACAAGGTGGCTTCACTGCAGTTCAGCAAATGTCAGAGGGGTGGTGTCTACTCATCACCGAAGACAAATGTACACACACGTCTGTTACTGGAGATTCTGGCAACATATTCGCAACGGAAGGATATGCGCGTTCCCAGGATGTACCTTAAAATAGAAATGATCGCGTGACAGTTGATTAGGGTGTTCTTCCAACTTCATCATGAAAAAATAGTCGAAAAAATCATTTTTCTACTGAACATGATAAAAACAGACGTTATTTCAAAATGATAAGTAACACTTTCAAATTCCTCATAAGGGTGTGTATCCAATCATTGTTTAAATATGTTGACCCAGTATTTTATTCTGAACTTAATAAGGACAAAATGCTCTTAGGCTTAAACAACGCGCCATAAAAAAATGCACAGTACATCTTTGTAATGGCATTCACTTGATCGTCCAGAAATCACCGGTCTTGGCTTCTTAAACTAACGAAACTTAGTGGAGTTCTCATTTCTTCATTTTTTCTCTCCTTAAAACTCCATCAGATGGACAATCTCTACTCTCATAGATACGAATGGACTATCGGATAACAATTCAGTGTTGGTTAGAATAAAACCGTAAACGTTTATCAGGCAATTCATTCCTACTGTTTTATGGTTTCCACCTCTGGGATGTAATTTAGAATCCTGCAAGTCTCTTTTGTACTCAAGAGAAACGGTAGGTGAACGGTCCGGTTTGTCTCCTAACGACACACTGTTTATGAAGAGCTGAGTAGCACCGACTTTTTTATATTGATTTCCACTAGGGGAGCTTTGATCGCGAGAATTTGTGTTTTCAGTCTGACACCCGTGTATCAATTACTAGACCACTGAGTCACTAAAGTTTGAATGGAGAACTTTCAGCAAAATATAGACTGTTAGCATACATTTCATCAAAAACAAGTTTACTTATCAAAATCTTCATGCAGGCACTGCCGTGCATTTCCTTTAGGCTCTAAGAAAGTGTGATCGAGTGTGTTATTAAGAATACAATACATCATTCATTACCCTGTCTGTGAGTTTTCTGCTATCTCGTCCCAATGCTTGAAAATGTTGACCTTACACGCACCATTAATTAATCCCATTGTTACAACAAATAATCAGGAGTTTGAGGGTCCACTTTTTAATTGTGACCCATGGCTTGCCTTGTTAGCTGAAAAGTGTCCGTTAAATTATGTGGGCTGTTGTATTTCAAGAAATGTACCAGACAAACCATATTTATGTTGTAGTTTTCGAAATAATCTGTACTCTATTTTGCACGATTTCTAATTTGACATTTACGTCTTGATCTTGACGAATGTCAGGAAGTTTCGCCATTTTGGCTGACTTCAGAATGAAAAAAATCGTAAACCGTCTACTTAGCCAAGTAGTCATTTTTACTGCAAGTCCAAATCATTGCTTACCATTCACGGGAATAATAACTTGGTCAAGTTGTCATCACACACCATTAACACATTCAACACCTTTTCAGGAAAGCTTGCGAAGTTACATCCACCTTATTTTAAATACGAAGTGTGAGCAGAGTGATTACTCCACGGGAACAATATGTGGCAGCCGCATGATATGAACGATAGAACTGAACGCGAATTTATTCATCTCTCAGAGTAGTATTACAATATTTGTTTGTACATAAGAATTGATTTATATATGATCATCAGTCAACCCTACATGTGCCCATCTATTTCACAAGTTTCGTTTAAGTAAACGATCATATGATGACGCAACAATCTACAGTGATTTTGAATGTGCTACGATTCGTTGAATGTAAAATAACAATTTACAAGTGAATCAACATAAATCCCAACGTGAATCAAGATATGATTTTTTTTCCAGACAAACTGTCGATCCTGACCACTGATAACTCTGTAAATTGTGCTCATGCTTAAGAGCTAGGAATTACTCCAACACCAGCTCAGTTACAGTACAATCAACTAGCCTTAACATGAATAAATGAAATTGTAGTTGTTTATAACGGCGTTCGTACTCAGCGTAAGATTTCCGGTGCTGTACATTGAACCACGCGCATCTGTTTCGTAAGAAGCGAATAGCAGTGGCCATAGAAAATGTTCCCGTACGATTTGCAGAGCTCATTCACCATAGTAAGGTATAATTGTCCTTATGTTGTTCTTTCCTCTTTCTGTTTAAAACGCCAGTTGTTATCTCACCATTATGTAAAAAAAGTTCAATCATCCCTTGATATTGGCCCCTCAGTTCTATTCAGGGCATCACTAAGAGCTTTCCGTAATCCAAGTTTACACGCTACGTTTCCCAAACAATAAAAGTGACCAAACCAAGTAAACCTACTCAACACAAGACTGTCCACCGTGTAAAGGCACAGGTTACACTCTCGCACTTAAGAATGCTGGCAAAAATATCCACAATACACGCTTAAGTTTTAAAATGAGAATCCATTTGGATTTTTCTTGTGGACTTTGCGTCGAATTATAGAAAACCAGTTACCAATTTGCGCTAGTTGCCAAGGCAATGCAGAACGAGCTGGGATTCCTGGAAATATCACGAAGAAACTTAATCGTGTTTATCAAGTGATCCTCATTTCCAGTTATCTGTATCCGGTGTTCAAGATGAAGGCGTTTAGAATACATATCATCTTCGCAAACAAACAGGTTTTTTTTCTCTTTCTTTTTCGGCAACATTTGCACAGTTCATTTGTTGGGCCCTTCTCTCTGTTAGCCCTAGAGATACAGCCAAACGACACAAAGTCAGAGTTCATCCAATACATACATCGCACTGACATGGTCACGTTCTTTTCTTGTTGTAGACCGTACTCCATATATGAAGAAAAATCCACAATTTTGCATAGTTTCTGGTTGTTGTTTCGCCCGAAGTTCGGTCACCGCAACCTGAATCTTCGTTTTATGGTCTGGTCGAACATGAATATCGCCAGTGTAGTGCAGACGGTAACAGGTGTGCAGCTGATCGTTCTGACGTCGAATCATATGACTCGTGAATATGTTCACTCTCATCAAGCGTCCAAAACGAATGCATTATGGGGGGGTATCAAAGGATCACCATGCGCCTCGCTCACACCAACGTATGGTCTCGTTCAGTCGCCTGTGCAAATGTAACGGAAGTGTTGACCCCACAAAATCAGAAAGTAAAACAATAGGTTTATCGACTTTTGATTTCAAGTTCGGCACCACTACAGTTTCATTGCGGTCTTCGTATACAGGTAGAAATTCCAGCCAGCCTCTTTCGACAAGTGGTCAAAATAACAGTCACCCGGAAGTGTAGCGGGATTTCTAGTACAGCCCATGACAAGGATATACATCGTCGACAAACTCTACTAGTAGTGAAACTCGGGTCCAGTGCTCGTTTCTGACTGACTGACTGACTGACTGACTGACTGACTGACTGACTGACTGACTGACTGACTGACTGACTGACTGACTGACTGACTGACTGACTGACTGGAAAGTCTACCTGGATACGAATGCTGCTACTAACTGTGAGTGTTGGTCACCTTGGATTTAGTCAAATCCCCGACTGTTTATCAGCAGTCTTTAATTCGTTTTAATTAAACATGGTCGAACGTGGTGCTTCTCCTCGAAAGCACTCAGAAAGCGTTTTCTTCGGTTCCTGGAAATTAGGTGCTGAGAGAAAAACCGACAAGAACCAGAACTGAGCCATTCAGTACGAACGAAACAAAACGCAAAACTTCTATAGGTTTTGTAGCACTCTAACAGCATAGCTTTAACACATCGCGTCAGAATCTACAAAAAATGCACTAAGAATAAAATTACGGTGTAATGATTCTCCGTTTGTTAGTTTGAACTCAATCTCTCACTCATCTGTAAACCATTTTTGATCTTGATGGCAAATTTCCACTATCTATCGTTTTATGAAAAAAGAACTGTCGTGTAATACACTTTGTTATGGAAATATGGTATTTTCATTTTGCTCGTTCACATTTAATGGCGGACGCAGGTTCCCACACTTTGGTTGATGCTATCAAACAGGCTGACTTGTAAAGCGTTTACGTCTCCGTGCTGTTGAGCACGAATATGGCTATAAGGCCCAATTTTCGAGCAGGCCAATTGAATGATACTTTCAGTAGCTTTCCGGTGGAATGGTTTGGACTTCAGGTTTCATTTGTCGGTTCCTGACCTTGGAACAAACCGTATATATGTGAGGTAAGTGATCGATCTGAACGATGTTCGGAACAGGTGTAGTCTCGCTTTTTAAATTATATGCAGAGGCAGAAAATCGAAGTTAACATATTGCCTAGCCTAGAAAACCAACGAGGTCATCGTTCAAGCTCAATCACTAACTGGGTGTCACTCACAAGTGATCACAGCCCCTGCACTCAGTCTGCTCCGTTAAAAAAACACTAAATTGGACTATCATTAATACTGGTGTTAATATTTATCGCATATTCTTGCCAAGAGAAAGAGATTAACCCTAAAGGTTTTCTTGGGGAGGCCGTTTCAATACACCTATTGAATCTCAATCTGCGCGTCAAGAAACAGTTGGTGACCCCTGTTCTGCCAAGCTGCCAAATATATGATTGCTGTTTTTATTCCTTATTCTCTCCAAACCAGTGTTTCGGATTGGTTGATTATTCTCAATACCTGATAACTGCTACACTCCCTCATACTTGCTTTATCAATTTCGAACTATTTTCATAGTCAATGTCAACCGGTCTGCAGTCTGTTAACCTCCCCCTCCCACTTGATTTGTGTGGATTTTCCAAACATTTCTTACTCGTTCCGTTTGATAGGTATGGATGGTCTCATCACCTCCCATTTCTTCACAAACTGTAATACCCGTGTGAATCTGCGGGACATTTTTTAGGTTGCGTCAAGTCTATTTTAATTGTGTATGAGTACGATTCAACTGCATCATACTGTATCCACTTTGATTACGTGCATGAATGTCTCAGAGAGGAGTGGATTGATTTCGCTTCGCTGCTTGCCCCCATCATATGTATATGATCATTTCACAAACATAACTGATAAATATGTTCGAAGTGTTATTGCGTCAAACAAGATACGTACTGCTGGTGACCTGGTTCTACTTAATCGATGAAACCAACGTTTCACAATCTCCCTGCTTTGGATGTCCTGAAATCATGGGTGCCTATATGTACGGAACACGACAGTCAGACAACTAGGTCATTACCAGATTGTGTTTACTCAAACGGTGCTATCACACAACCTACCGGCCACTCGCTGAACTGAAAAACGGTATTTATTTTGCGAATTTCCGATTCAGAACGTTAGCACTGTACGGAACACATTATCTGAAGGAACAACAGAATTTCGATAAATAGATAACCGCTCAGCTAGGTCCACTAAATATGACATTTGACTGTCTGTGCCACTATTTAAGACGACCTGAATGAATTTTAGAGGATGAGTAACATCAGTCATCTGAATTTATTTTGGTAGAAGTCATTTTTAAAATCGGCACATAATGACATCGGAAAACCGTAATACTTCTGCCTGACACATAATATCCCGCTCTAATTTGTGAAAAAAATAGTTTAAACTTGTACTTCTTCTTTATCAAGCCGACCACTGGTAGGGTGCTTTCTCTCCTGGTGTTCTCAGTTCTTCATGGAGTACGATACTGGAGCTCTCGGATACCAGTCGGGATTATTTCCGGACATAATAGTGTATTTTCTAGTAGAGTCAACTGTGACCGAAATGAGCCCTTACAATTTTGCACGGACTACCGCCTAAAACCAGGTAAACTTTGCTGAATCGTTTGATAAAAATCAGGCAGAATGTGGTCATTCAATTGTTGAAGCGTCCACAAGACGAATCGGTTTGTGTGTTCAAGCATGCTGTCCACCTTTCCCCTAACCAGTTATCCGTAAACCTTCTGAACTACTTAATGTAAACGACTGCACAGCTTGTAGCATACACCACTCACCCTTCCGTATACTGTAATCTGTCCCAACCTGTAAAACACTAACCTGTATGTGTGAATCTCTTGATTTATTACACCAATCCCTACACAGGATCTCATTCAGTAAGTACCACATCGTGAACAAGGAACTTTAATCCCTTTCTGTGAAACACCACTAGGAACTTAGTACCCTAGATAAGACACCTCGCATGTAAGACCACGGATCACCAGTTTGGTCACGGTTTGATTAAATCATCTCTAGAACACTCACGATTGTTGTAACCACAACTTTTTTTCCTGGAATTTTGGGGTACATGTAGACTGTTTTACTTATTTGGCCGACAGTTTGGGTGGTCCCACGCAATTGATGTCATTACCTTATTGGTCCTATTCGAGGATATCTAACTTGGGCCATTTCATTAGCTCTCATGTCACCGATATGTGATGGATTGCGAACACATAGTGATCTCTATTTCAGTCAACCATAAATAGTTTGTTGACACACGGTGCTTCGATTTAGTTCTGTGGTGTAACCCTTATTCCCGGTATGACAAATCGTTGGTTATCTTCGGATGACGAGCACAGGACACTAGTAGACAAGTTTGCAAGCAAAAAGTTATCACAGCGGATACAATGCGGTACACAGGTAATTCTTATTCGCTCGCTATCAACAGCACCACTGGAACTCTGGACACTGTGTATGAAAGACAGCGTTTGCTGAGACTCAGTCAAAGTGATGACCAACTGATGTTCAAGGTGCTTAATTGCGTTCCCTATTATTGTTGCAGATTAGGGCATTTACGACTGCAAACACCTGGAGATAAAACCTGGAAACAACATTTTCCGAAACTAATTTTCAAGTAGTTTTACCAGAATATTGACAGAGTTAGGCCAATGGGTAAAGTAAAGTTATCTGGTTTTTCTGTACGAAATATATGTAATCCTCTCAGTTATCTATAGCTAAATATGGTGGCTAATGTTGTCATATGGCGATAAGCCAGAAACATGAGTGGCAGCCGTCAACAAAACGACTGTAGAGGTTCATCATCTCAACTGAAGTAAGTCCATCAAACTGGTATTGTTGGTCTTATCACTCAGGCTGAACTATCATGACTCACCTGAAATATTTGTAACCAAACAGTGATTGACAAAACGTGAGCAGATCTTTAGAACTATTCCAGTACAATGCAAAGTCCACAAACGAAATGGTTACTGCAAATGCGCTGAAACCGTCATTATAAGCCTTGGTTATGTATACAGGACTCCAGCGGGTGTAACCACGTTATAACCATTACTAATCACAGCAAAAACAGTGTAACTGTCATGCGATTTTGAGTGACTTGAGTGAGCATTATCGGGATGGGGATGATAGTGATGAGCATACTGTTCTAAATTGTTTGTGATGAAAATGGTCATCATTATTTGATTAGGTAAAGGGTGACATCCCTACTACATCCTAGTATATCCACAGCCGTTTATTTTCTAACAGTCAGATACTGCTGTGTTTTTAACGTTCCATTACAACTTTGTGCTTGTCACTGACATTCCATTTTTGCTATTTCCGGCATGTGTTACGGAAATGGAGAAAAATACAAGGCAATTATGCTACCATGTGTAAAATTGTCAGACTTTAAACTGAAGCATGATTATATACCTCATCAGTGTGATCAGTAATATTACAATACAACAAGTGGTAAACAGACCGCATCTGGCAAGTGTATCAAGGCATCCTCTCGTATGAAAAAAGGAAGAAACTGAGATAAAACATATAACTTCAATACATTGCATTTCATCAAAGTCTGAACTATATTATAGCACTGTGGGAGAGAAATAAAATATTAACAACAGTGCACACGCTAATTAGTGCTGGTCAGTAAGTTATAATTACCCTGTCACACTATTCAGTCAGTGTGACCGCAGTATCAAAACGGGCCTTTTGTGAAAAAACGCAAACGTCTCGATATTCTCATTCATATAATCACAGTTTGCCATATAGAAGAAAATTTTTTTCTGTTTTTATGTTCGTACCTGTCTGTTGGATAAGAAACTAGTTTAGATGAGACCCACTTGTGAAAAGTCAGAGCCTTCGCTGGATTTGAACCAACGACAAGAACAGGCATGGTGTTTCTGTCGCTGGTTCAAATCCAGCCGAGGCCCTGACTTTTCACAATTGGGTCTCATCTAAAATCATAAATCTGCCAAACTGCTCATTAGTAGTAGAAAATATTTTGTTGGATGACTAGCTTATGTGAAAGAAAATGAATTAAATCAGGCCAGGCACATCTAATCACATGCAGTCATAAACACATGGTACGTTAAAAAGCAACTATATGTATATTTAGTGAATTCTGGCACGACGTGCCTTAGAAACTTGTAGTGCATTTTGTCTCTGACGCATCCGAGTATAATTTCAATACCATCCAACGATTCAACCTGGACCATAACGTTTAGTGGTGTGTTCTAAACTTTAAGTATGAGACTGTTTGATCAGACGTGAACTATACATTGTGTTCTTTGCATGTATTCTCGTGATAAATTCCCAGTCCTCATAAAAATCAAGGTGCAGCGAAAAAGCTCATTCTAAGTAATATACCATCATGCTAAACGCTTAGTATTTTGTCCTACTTTTACAGAAATAATTCGTTATGGCGTGAACATAACAGATGTGTCAATGTTGCTAGTCCAATCGTTGTCAAACTGCAATCATTACCCTGCTTGGAGAATGGGTCTAGGCAGACGTACACAGTGCTGTTTGTCTCAGGTTAATCCAAACTATGAATGACACGATTTTGAACGTACGGAAGTACAAGATTCAAATAGTCAACTAAAACACCCCATGTAATGTCCGATCACAGTTGTTCAGTTTATGAGGAAAACACTGGCATTCATAGAACTATAAGGGAGCAGGTCTTTAGTTTGCTATTGTTTTGGTGCACAGTTTACCTGCGCGCTAAAATGTCTATGTTGAACCACTGTGTACTGCAACTACTACAAGTTCACCAATTTGGCTCAAGTAAGCAGATCAATCAAGTCAGGTGGAAACCACCGGAACCTCATCCGACGATCGACCGAACCATTAAACGGTCCACAAGAAACGAACCTGAACCGCTTTCGTTACGGATGATTAATGTTTCTAGCCATCGCTCTACATCATATCTTCAGAAACTAACCATTGAACCGGAGGATAATAGGATAAAACTAGGCGCAGAAGCCTTCGTGGCGCTCATCAACCGGAGTGTTTTCAAGGTTTTATTAAGATTATTACTGTACTATTCCACTGTGTGTTTACACACTGTTGAGCCTGTTCTGACGGCTGACAGATTTGTTTGCCGGTGAACAGGGTAATAGAGGATTGGACAAATCTTGTAGGAAGGGGTCGGATTCAGAAACATTCTTTTGCTTTAAACCCTATAAAATAATGTCTTATAATCGGAGGCCAAAGTTATTTTTGGACCGTTTCTGTGAAATTTTCAGGGAATAATTTAGTATGTTGGCGATGTTTAACCAAATATTTTCAAAACACATTTTACAGTATACATTAAGATGAAAACTGGAAGGAAAGTTGATTCGTTTGCATACCCAATACGTCAGTCCGCAAATGAAACACTCGGGTTAGAAACTGTCAGCATTTTCCGTTTTTAAATCCAGTTGTTCGAGAAGTATTCGCAACTATTTAAATCTTACCGCCAACAGTTACTACATTTTGAATAAATTCCTCCTACCTAAAAAACAGGAAGTGTGTTCGGCTATGGCATGCATTAAACTGGAATTGAACCATGCGTCTTACCGGGCTCAAGATACTTGTATGCTTACCACAGTTAAAACTGGTATAGGTTTGCTTTGATATGCCCGTTTGTCTCTCGACGATAACTCTGCCCCCATTATCTTCCAAAGATCCACGCACAAGCTTACGAATGACATCATTCGCATATGCGTACACTGTTGATGTACGTGGATGATGTAGTGAGTTCCGGTTGTACAGATACAGAACACCCATAAAAATACTGACGAACACGCAATAAACTTGAACTGAGAGTACGCTGAGTATACTGTCGATGGGGTAAACATTCTTCAAATCGTTAACTAAAGCCATTTCAGAGGCTCTGAACCTGAAAGTGATGATCAGCTTTCGATCTTTTTGAGGATGCTACCTCACGACTGTCGTTTCGTACCGTGTGCGCCTAATGCACTCTCTCCGTTAAACAGTCTAGTAAACTGAGAATAACTTTTAGGTGAGATTACCAGTAACAAACTGTATCAAACAGATCAAGGATGGTTCTTGCATTCCCACTCGTGTTAAAGCATCATATCTTACCAGAGCCATTTACTCTTCAATGTAACGCGTACATAGAGAGTGTGTACAGTTCTTGGTCACAGCAATAAAACTAGACCCACTGATTTCAAAGTATTTGCAAAGCGTGCTTTGTGGAAAACAGGAAGATCACTCCCATCTAGACAATGAGGTTATATTTGTGGTTTTTGGGGTCAGAAGAAATTAACATCAAATTGGGGCACGTGCTTTGGGCTTCAGACCGACCACCAGCCATTCCCCTCATTTAAAACACTGCGTTCCCTTGATCCAGTTCATCAATAACGATAGAAGGCATACGTCGCGAGATGTTAACATTTCGTTTACTCTCTTCAGTCACGAACGTAAAACATTGGAATATATAGGACATACGGATAACAACAACAATAGAAACAATCAACGATTGGGTTTACACAAAAGAGGGACTGTTATCAGTTCCAGGGCAGACAAACTGCATGAGTCAACAGTTTATGCACACACACAGGACCGGATGGCGAGTACTGATTAGCATAGCTTCGGAGAAAGCAACCCAATTCGGATTCCGATTACGCAACAACACTTGAAACAAATTGGCGGGGTCAACAACGCGACCTGTTTCCATGATTTGCTTTGCTATGGATGATACTGGATTCCGTCTCACTCGTTCTGTTACCACTGCCTGTTGCGTCATGACGCGCACCAACCACTTAGGCATATGTTTAGCCATTTTTTTGTGTAAACCAAATCGTTCATTGTTTCTGTTGTTGTTGGTGTTGTTGTTATCCCAATGTCTAATATATTCCAATGTTTTACGTTCGTGACTGAAGACAGTAAACGAAATATTAACATCTTGCGACGTATGTCTTCCATCGATACTGGATTCCAATAATTGTTGAGTGCTGACAAATGTATACAACGCATTGACTTACAAAATTTCCCGTAGTCCTGGAGCACCTAACTGCAAAAGCGATACCCTGATTCGCAAGGTGAACTACTGCCCTCCGAAGTAGTTCATCTAATGCAAAATTAAGAACCGCCCATCCTAATTAAAACTATCATTGTCTAATGCAATAATCCTGATTTCACATTTTCAGCACTGGGAGATTTTTCGGTAGTCGGATAATCATCCTCAGTTAACACCCTTTTCACCCAGTCAGGATGGGTTGATTTATTTTAAAGCCGATGTTCTCAGTTGGCTCCTACGGTTAAATCTTGACTACAGATTCCCAACGAAGTTTGTAGTACTCTAGCAGGAGTTTCTAAACTGAATGCTTTGGTACAAGGTTTTCTGTAATGACGCGAAGTTGACGATCTTTTAATATCTACTGAAAACTTGTTTCAGTGGCAACTGTGACAAAGAAATAACACACGGGGTTGCATAGGCCTATAAAGTTGGCCGAATAGGCTATGACATTGCAGTCACACTGACTAGTTCAGCGTGATCAGTGAAACTATGTTTTACATGTGTACTTTACATGAGTAGATGTGTATCTGGTCTCGGTAATCACGCCAGAAACAACTGTCACAAACAGGCGTTCATAACTTGCCACATTCTGCTTAGCCGTATCTGAGACCTATCACCGTATCTTCAACGTTGATACGTTGTTCACACATGATTTTGACCGATCGTTGGAATACACGCTGGCAGCTGTCCGCTCTCCATTTTGCATTCCTACATCGTGACAGTTGTCTCACTGCTTCATGTGCTGCTTCGGAACTCATGCACCACGTCTTCAAGTCTGTATGCGGCTTTTATAGACATGTCCAAAGCGTTTGATTTTATTTCACTGGATTTGACTATCAGATCCCCCGAGCTTCCGCTGCTGCTCCACCTCTAACGCACTACATTGTCCATTCCTGTCGGAAAGCTGTCCCCATTTCTATTCATCATGGCAATGGATGAGGTGCTGGCTCTATCTCGAGCGGAACTTGGCTACCAGTTCCACCACACACTGGTTAGCGGGTTTGCCTATGCCGATGATTTGATCCTTCTAGCTGAGCATCCCACGCGCATTTCCGAAAAGCTTGCAGCCGCCGATAGTGCCCAAGAACTATCCGGTCTGAAGATCAACACGCACAAGACGAAGCTCATGGTCATCCGCCGTGGCTATAAACACAGCTCAACCGCTATCTCTGACGATTTTATTCATTTTGGCGGGACACTATCCATTCACTAAGCGCCACCGACACGGTGACCAAATCTAGGTATGCCGTTCACCTGGAAAGGTAAAGCATTCACTAATCACCGTCTGCAACATCGTACGATGCTGGATGAAACTACCAAAGTGCCCTTGAGGACACATCAACGTCTTGAACTCCTGAGACAGTACCTGATCCCGAGGATGAATCATTCATTAGTGTTGAGCCGGATCCACAGTAACACGCTCAAGACTATGGACCGTACGATTCGCCAGTTTGTTCGACAATGGCTTCGGCTTCCTAAAGACACACCCATCAGCTACATCCATACCCCAATTCGTTTGGGCGGTTATGGCACTCGGAGTTCGTCCACTACTATTCCCATCTCACGCAAAACTCGAGTGGAGTGACTGATCTTCGTTCACTGTCCAGTTCTGCGGAATGTGGTAAAAGGTAGTTTGTTTGGCTCTATCATGTGGAAGGTGAATGTCCCGGTACGCGTTCAAGGTATAGTAGTGACAAGCAAGGACGAGGCCCACGCTGTATGGATGAATAAACTCTACCATTCGCTAGACGGCCATGGCCTTGAGAAAGTGTCACGCTCTCCACTCTGACCGCCTCTTCCCCAGAATCTTTATTTGTGTCATCCAGCTCAGATGTATTCTGTTACGGACAAAGATCTGAAATCCACGAGGTTGCCGGAGTGACCACTCAGTTCTCTGCCGTGGCAACTGTGGTCACCCAGAAAGCCTTGCTCATATTCTGCGATCACGCTGGATCATCCATGACCTGCGTTGTGTTCGACACAACCGTTTGGCCACAGACCTGACGAAATGACTGCGCAACTTGGGCTATAAAGTCTTCGAGGAGTTGCGAGTGTCAACGGCAAGCCCGTTCGTCAAACCCGATGTGATCGTGGTTCGTGACGGCGCTGCTGTATTGCTTGACGCCAGTATCGTGGATGACTACCGAAGCCAACTCGTCTGGACGGATAACATCGCGAAGTATAGAACCGAGTCTCAACAGTTAACATTTCTCAAACATTGAGGAACCCTTAAAGCTAAGACGGTTGCTTCTTCTGCTTTGAAGACCTGATAACTGGAGGCAGCAGTACGTTAAATTAAGGATGACACAATAAAATGAAAACATCAAAAGAACGTCAATTTGGATAAAAATCTTTTTGATGTTTATTTGACAGCAAATAAAATTCCTCGACATTCATCAATAAGATTGAGGTTTTTCTACGCCTAAATGTTTCTCCAGCAGTCAATGGCTTTTTTCTGTATTTGCTAAAAATGTTTTCCGTCGTTTTGGCACCATCTTTGTCTGTCGCACGTAGACAAACACCAAACCGTTATGCCTTCTCAGAGTTCCTGGTGAACGTTGCTTCGGAATCGACCCGGTAACATGTGCTTGACAATATCACGTCTCACTGCCGGATTCAAGCGATGGATTGACGTCGATGGAACGAATGGCTGACACCCGATGATTTCAACCACTTCAATGAATCGACACGTTCAATTATCAAAGGTTGAGGACTGTAATGAAAACAGTGGCCCGATACGGCAGTAGACAGAACAATAATTTAAAAAAGTTGATATGACAGATCTCATTTGTTATTCCTCATGAGAACCTCAGGTGCACAGGCTCCGTAGGCTGAATAGTGTACAGTGTAAACCGAATACTACGCAGGGTAAGCAACGCTATTCAGTGTAGTGTAAGGATTGGACCGAAAGCACGATCACTATAGGAGAGTTGACAATAAAAAGAATTGGGCTTAAAGGCCAACAAGACTTATTGAACCGTCTTAAAATGAAGTCACCTTGAAACAAATAGAAATGTACTATTGACGAGACAGAACAGAATGGTCAACGGAATATCGCAGTTTACAGAATGGCTCATGACGACGTCGGATATAACCAATACACGGATGAGTATATCTTAAACGTACGGCAAACAAGAAAGTGATCGTCAGTAAATGGGCTATCATCTGGATTAGCCTAATATGACGATTTAACAACAACGGTTTGGATGCAGAACGTGTGAAACGGAAAACAGACGTGATTGTAAGGTGTGACTGCAACCTGAACGTAAACAGACACAGTCCTTGAAATCGGCGAGCAGTCAGCCTACAAGCAAAGCAAAACAGTAAGCAAACTTGCTGCAAGTAAATAATCACAACAGATTGTAGCAACTCGAAACCGGCACCTGACATTCAGTTCACTTCACGGATGTTGTGGTGTCTGTCAAACTCTACTGCTTTTCACCTCTTTCGGGAAAGAGGTTTTTTGTGTCTCCAACCACAGTTCCATATTGTGTTCTCAACTTAACCTCCCTGACTTGGTTATCGGCTACTCTGACCCCCTCAGCGATTATTCCTTTACGTCTGCTACCAAGAGCAGGCTGAAAATTTAAAACGAAAATCTGAACCCTCACTATCAGATCGCTCCGGGGATTTTTCTATTTGTGAAGCACCTGCAAAGTTGAAAAATACATACGCAATCACGGTTTTCCAATGACATCTGTTTGCGCCAAGCTCGCGTATTACGTTGTCGTAATGTAGCTTCTTCAGTCATTGATCCGCCGACTGTATGCAGGAAAATAAAACCTAATGGACTTCGTGTCTTCAAGGTCATTCGGCCAACACATATTGGTCCGAGTGGACGATTATTGAGTAACCTCTGGACCTCAGCTGTGTAGGTGGAAAAGAACTCATCGGTCTATATTTGTCCATCAATGTTGAGCTCAGTACTTCTATCACAGAACGAATCGTCCGCCGCAAACAACCTCTCGTGGGGCTGCTTGCAAGCTGGTTAACATACCCGTCAATTTCACGGTTCAAAACGTTGTCTGCTGAGCTACCTTCCTTCCAACTTACAGTTGCTGTTAGTATTTCAGATGCAGCACCCAAGAAATACCTACCGCTGTCAGTATAAACCCTTTTGGGTAAATGACGCCTACTAGCAAATCTAACAAAGGTCATAAAAAACGAATCAGCAATTTAAAAATGGGCCATCTCGATATGAACTACGCGGATTTTCAGACAGTCGAACCACTTTCTAGAAACCCCCCTTTTGGCGCCAAAGTAGTTCGGTCCAAAGAACTCAGCTGAATAGAAACCCAGTTCTACACGTGATTCTCGTAAAAGTAGTATCACTTGAGGAACGGGCTTAAACGATCGTATGTGATAATCCAACTATCTTCATGTTACGTGTATAATCTTTGATTCAACCCTAAGCCTATAAGTTTCTCTCCATAGGACCTTCCTGATCATGGTCTTCTCCTGTGATTAAGCCGGTGAGAAAGTAACCACAAAGTAAAGTGACCGAATGTTCGAAAGCTTCATCACCGGGATTCTGTAACCGCCTTCGGGCACACAACACCTAGTTGGTAAGAACAGTAGTCAACCTGCGAAGTCTACTTTTGAACAAGTTAGTCCCACAGGCCACCACTGAAGCGACGGACAGCTGCTGATTCTCATCAGCACTCAACAAGCCCGGCAATCGAACCCACGACCCGTGAATAAGCAGCAGATTGTAATCCAAGTCCTTTTCTACTAGAATACCTGGTCGAAGCCACCGGCGTTCCAGGAAGAAAAGTAAATTATTTTACGTAGGCGTTGCAGTGAAAGTGATCCGGAGTTTTGTGGTTGATCTGCAAACGAGCAAACATACATCAAGACCCCAAAGAAGGTTGAATAGGTTTTTGCAAAGGGTTTATCCCAGTAACTACCAATGAGGTGAAAGACAGTTGTTTCCACCAAATTATATCTCATCAACACCACCTACGCCGGATAATCGAACCAATGACGCGCAGATAACCGGATGAGTGTATTTAAGATGGCTTAAGTACCCTAGAGAGATAACAAAAATATTGCATCTGGAGCCAAAAATTGAATTGAAACCTCTTGATATGGTTGCTTTTCTTTACTAGTTGTAGACCTACGTTTCCTTCAGTTTACAGCTGCGGTTTAAACACTTGGACAAAACAGTTTGAATTTAATGTTTGGGTCAACTTTTGACAGAGAAGAAACGAATGTCTTAAAATGTTTATACTTAAAGACATAGTATGCTTTCTCGTAAGGACAACACAGATTTCTCCATATCTCACTCATTCATGCTCAGGGGTGATCGAAAGTACTTAAGCGTGTTAAATTACAAACTACACGCAATCTGAAACATGATATGTTTTCCACGGATTGATGAAATCGAACCCGTACAACGAACCGAATTGCCTGCTTGCCACGAATAAAAACACACCGATCCGAATTGATGTATGGAGCCCCTGAAAGTAATAATTTCACCATACTGACTCATATATATCACTGTCACACCAACACTCCATGATCAGTCTTGTGTAGACTCATCAGACAGAGATAAACTGAACGGGGGATCCAGCAGGTAACTCTGAGCGTTAGTAGATAAATGGTGTAACTGGTTGGTCAATAATAGTGTGAAATTTCATTGTATTCTCTAGCTCTCAACATGACTTTTATATCAGTCAGTAAGTAACTCAGTACCAATTCAACGCTATTGAGCAATAACCCTCCGATTTGTGCTTCATGGAAAATTACGTTCATTTTCGCAGCAATTTCTAATTGACAAAGTTTAAAAGTTTCCATTGGGAGTGGGAATTTTTGTAGGTCAAAACAGTGTCAGTTTCCTGTCACTTGACTATGGTATTGGTATTTCGGACTACGATCGGAATGTAAGATATCGACCTGAGGTGAAATCGCATACTTAGGTTTATACGGCATTTAACAGGTGGCAGCAGCCAAGATATAAAAGCCTGAAACAAAATATACATTCTGTACTGATATAGAGTTAGTTCTGATGAATGCAGTACGCTTACTGGAAGATGACTATGATCGAACAGGTGCACAGCACAATTAAAAAACCTGGGATAGAACGGCTGGGTCTCATAAGCTAGTGATTCAAACTAATTTTCAAACTTTTTTCGTTTGTCGTGGTCTGGACGACAAAGGCGGTCACTGGATCGTAGCAATAAGCTAAAATTGTTCTATGTCAACAGTTTATTCTCTACAGTTGTCTTGTTTGGGAATGCGTTACCCGATAGGGGCTGACAACGGCATCGGTAATAACTTATGCTCAGGGTATGCACATATGAATGTGCATATCGTTCCGATCTTATAAAGATTTATTTTAGAAATTGAAGGCATTTCATCTTTCAGATACCTCGGAATATGCGATATGAGATGCGTTTCCAGGTCGTTCTTGAACTGCACCCATTATTCAGACAAATTATACTAAGTACTTGGGTACCAACGAAGCAAAACGCCATATGGCGTCTGTGTATACATCTCTGTCCACCCAATCGTTAATTCTGTGACATTCAGTCAACTGTGCGTCTATCTTAATTTTCCGCTATTCAGAAATAACGTTTTTTTTTCAGGATTCTGCGAATGGTTGCAGACTAAATTGACGCTAATATCTTTCAGTATAATGTCTGAAGCCATCCATTTTCTATCAGATATGAGCAAATGTGACTCTTCCTCAGCTACATTATTCTCAGTAATACACATCAGAGGTGGTGAGAATTTGATTCCCTGTTGAGTTAGACTGTATCAAATATCAGTGATCTCAATAAAGGTGGATTACACTACACTGAACGTCCAATCGTTGCCTCCCTCAAACTCATCTGGCCATGTGTAACAATACTAAGTGGGATTTCGTAAGGATAGTTCGATCAAAATCAATGAGAGGCAGAAGGTTAGGCTGGGCTAATCATATGAATAAGTCCTATTATATTTGCTTAAAGTAAACGGAACTCAAGAGACACACAAATGGGTGAGTTATTTTGTTACAGACTGCCACAATCCACTTTGAATCGAGATGTCTGTATAATTATGTAGCAGGACAATTTTGAGCTATTGTATCGACATGCATTTTCCTCCGTTGTTGAGAAATACATAGTGCCATAGGCTATGTCTACAGTGTAATTGCACGTTCTCACGAACATTCGGTTTTTTTTAATGCTGATGAAATGTGACTGTTTCTAAGTATCACCAAGCTAACATCATCAAATGTGACACAGATTAGATTTTACTCGAAAAGTACAGCTTTTGATTGCAAAGATTTGAAACAAGAACCGGAGTTTACACAGTCTAAATGTTTTATCTCCCGGAATAGTTGTTCGTATTTTGACCGAACTGGATCTTCTTTTTACTATTAATATTGCGCGCATAAATCTAACAGTTACCATCAGTGAACGTAACAAACTTTTAGAGGGCAGACTTGATAAGTGACAATTTGAAAAATGTCCACTTTTGAAAGTTTGACGTGAAAGATGCAACATATGCACACCCACAAGTTCAACAAGCAACTTCGCCAGTTTGAGACGTGTGAATATCCAGTTGATCTCGGCCTGAAAGTTATTTTAAAAAATTATCTTGGTTGACATTCTAGAAGTGAAGTGTGACAGTTCGTATTTGGGTTGTTTAATTTATATGTGGATCGTTTTATTTTGATGAAATACAGCCTTTTCTGAAATAACTTGGAACTTGAGCGTTAACGATAATTGGCCAGACACATTTATTTTCGTATTCTCAAGTGCACGTTTCAGAATAACGGACAATAAGGCGAAACGTATGTGATGAGAATAAAACTGGCAGTACACAATAGAATATTCCCAGAGTTTAACGAGAAGGAAGTTCAACAGTCTGAACTAAGCTGCAGTTTTGGTTGTTAGATTTGTAGAGAAATGTCGAATCACTAAATCTCTCCCTTGATTTGTTCGCCCTCTCACACGATTGTTATTGCGGCTGTGCGATATTCTATCTCCATATTATTTATGAAACAAATCGTAACTGCCCAATGTCAAAACGATGTTGTGCACCGTCGGCTGGGCCATTGTGTGCGTGAACCCGAATCGACGGAAATTTTAGTCACAGCCGTCGTTATTAGCCAAGTTGTGATAAGCCAACAGGTGTTTAATCGAAGTCATTGAACGTGTCGCCGCGACATCTTCATCTTAAAGTACCAAGCGGTTCTTATTCCTTTGTATACTTATGCTTGCTGCGCGGGGAAGCACCTGGTAGTAGAACCATATTAGATGTGAGCGACTGATGATGCGAACAGTTTGTCCGTGTTCGTATGGCTGTTCTGTTGGAGCTGATGAGTTTAAACAAATAAAAACAGATAATAAACAAGAAGTGTCCTTCAAAAGACGAGCATAATTAGTTGTTCGTGTCATTTTTTACAACCACGTGTTGCGATTCTTTGCCCATGAGTACTCAACCAAACATCTTCCAAACTCTTGTAATCGTGAGTTCGCACGATATGTAACAGTAGTGTTGTGTATTTAAAAAGTCTATATAAATGTGGCAGTTGCAATCATGCGTCAAAGTAGATCAACCGTTACAACTGACTTCGCCATATTCAATGGTGCTCTTCACCCATAACCCAGGGAAGAGATATCCCAAACACGCGACAGTCGATCGGAATCAACTGTGTAGTTAGTGTATCCCAATTCGTGAAGATCGTGCGATCTGAGTGGAGTTAACCCAAACGAGGATGTGGCTGAAAGTTTGCCTTTTATGATCCCAATGGTCTCAGTGGTCAGTATGTCTGCTTTACAGGAACACTTGCTGCAATCTTAATTTCACTCAACTCAGGGACAGGCTGTATTGATCAACCCAAGGATTAGTAAAACCAAGGCTGTTTTTTTTTGAAATTATTCGCCTAAAGTCCGAGTGAACGTATAATCTACGATCACGAACGTCTGACATTCAGTTTATACCTACTTAAGTCCGCAAATAACCACCAGTAAAATTGAGCTCTTGGGAAAACTGGATGCTTCCAGTTGCATTGCATGATATACGTGCGTAGTTTAAATTAGATAACGCTGAGGAGAATGCTCGTTGAAATGTAACATACTCTCCTAGGCAACAGCAACGTAACGTCGATACATTTAAACAGTTGAACAGATCTGACGTTCCCCTAAAGATACACTTTTTACTCACGCACCACATAATACCCAAGTACACGGTTAATTTTCATCGATATTTAATAACAGTGGTAGGACTGATTTACTGTCAGATACATTACGGAAACTAAACCACCAACCTACTGTTCAATCGTTTTATCGGTTTCACTCATGTCTCAAACATTCACGATAAGTAAGCAATAAAAGGCGACCCAGATAAACCTGAAATTGGCACACTCTAAGTATTGTTTCTTTCGCGATAAATGAAAGTCAAATCTAGCGCTCAGATTCATGCTTACTAATTCGTTATCAGGCAATGTTTCTCCTTTTTAAAACGATTCAGGTGCAATCACAACATACAGCTACAAGGTGACCGCTGATAGACAGGAAACTTGTCTCATTCAAGACAGGTGAGCAGATTTGAAGTCGATTTGTGATTATCTTGAACGTAAACGTCACTCAAACGTTCGTGTATGTTTTTATCAACAACTGAATTGATACCAGTTCAATTTGTAGGTTTTAGCCTAAACTTACAGGATTGCAGGAAGCAGAATACCAGGGTTGAAATCACAAGTGTGAATCGTTATGCAAAATAAAATAAGTATATAAAAATGATAAAGCGTTGGGGTTTTTATATGCAAAACGTGATCATTTGATATCTACTGCAAGGACTGTTCTGTTGAAACACCAAATGGCTAGTATATCTCAAATCAGTTCGACAGCCTTCAGGCTAAAGAAAATATGATATTCAACCTTCGTATATCGATTACCGTATGGGCCAACAGCATAAATAATTCCGACCAAGAGACTTCACGAGAGTTTCAACAACACCTAAAACATGCCTCACAACCGAGTCGGTTTAACGAACGACCCAATTACATTCAGGGGAGGACAGAACAGCTTGTTGTCACGGGGTTTCAAGCACATTTCAAGTCACAATGTTCGGTCCCACCACCCAAATGTTTTGACCATCTTGGTGCGCGATCGATATCACAGGACTGTTGACAAACATCTCAAGTCCAAATTAACGAGATAAAAGTGTGAGCGTTCTTAACAGAGCGTACACTCATGCTGACTTCTCCACTGCACGGTGGACAGCAAAACATTGTACTAGTGAGAGTCGCAGATTTGTATGTTAGTGAGAAAATGACCTACAACTAACCACTGTGCACCTATGAAGTGAAACATACAGAGCTGTTTTGTAGTATTGTCTCGCAAATTTTGGACTCTGACGTTTTATAGTAGCTTCAATCGGCATACTTCACTTCGTAATTCGTTGACTTCATTATCGAACTATGTTATTCCATTTCATGATAGTGTGGGGTCAAGAAGAAAGCGAAATTCCTCGTTATGCGGATCGGTGGGAAAGACTCATTCACATATGTAGTTGGAATTGAGATGGTCTATCATGAAAACTGATGTGTACGACATACTAAACCAAATAATTAGGGTTGACTATGTAAGTCCTACCAAGGGAGGCAAATGGATTTCGTTTGACCAATCACTTCCGAGGATGGATTGTCAATACATGTGTGTGTACTCACCCGAATGGACAGTGTGATCAACAGCATGCTTCCCACAAAAATTGTGCTCATGTTTATGCATGACTGTCCAATATTTTCTGTCACTTCAGCTTTGTTGTCAAGTTGTGACCTTTTTCCCGGAGGGATGTACTACTCAACACTTCGTTCCCTTCAGTTGCAACCACATCTGACTTGTGTGAGGGGAAAAGCCAGAGAGAAGTAGTTACATCCGTGGGTTTGTATGACTCGCAGATGGTGTAAGATGGCTTATATAAAGTGAGGCACTGTCGTAACAGCATACAACAGATAGATTATCATTATTATAATTATCCATACAATTAAGGCGTTAGTGTTTTCCACATGAGTACCATGGAAGCAGTAGGAGTGCCGTCAGAAGGAAAGCAGTTCAACTGCCTAACAACTGAAAATAAACGCTAGCTTATCACCGAATACGGCAGGCAAACTCACGGTGGTAGATTAGTTATTGCGTCTAGACTGCTGCACTAGGAAACATTTCTGTCTTATTTAATTATGTGGCGCTGGCTGTTCGACATATCCGGGAGACGTGCTATGAAAACAGTCATTCGCTGTATGCTCTCTTTGTAGAAATCCCCCAAGCGTTTGTTTCCATTGCACATGAGACAATATGGAAGGTGCCTGGGAAGATTGAGTGCCTAGGTGAGTTACTTACGTTAAGTGTGGTTATCCACGTAGGTATGAAGACCTTGGTGTAACCGTGCGGATCCCTCCTTGATGATTTTGATATTGCCACTGACGTGAAGCACGGTTTTGTCCCCATCACAATCCTATTTAGTGCCTTCATCGCTATGCTAGCAGCTATTGCTCAGAACTCCGAGCACGGTGTTCCGGGTGAATACCACACAGATGACTACCTCGTGAATATCTTCAGCCTCTCAGCTCCCCAAGCTGGGTGCGCAGTTCGATTACGCTCATCCTACTGTTTGAAGCTGGTAATGCGTTGTTTGCACTGGTGTGAGGAAGATTAACAAAAAATTACTGCAGCTTTCATAACCATGGCATTCAAATTTGGTGTGAATAGCATCATGTAAGATACTTCATTTTTGTCAATACTGTCCGAGCAGATGTGCTCTGACAACACCTGGAATCCACACACTGGAGACAAAGTGAATAATTGCGTAGAACTCTGCTTCTTGGTAGCAATCTGTTGCCAGACCTGGCTGTAGATAGCGAGCTGGGAGCTCCTGTGGTAAAATCTAACACCACATTCGAACGTCTTGTAAGACGTGTCCGGAACAACTGTAGTCGCGATACTTAGAAGAAAAGTCGTCTTCTGCCTACCGCTTAATCGTAATAGCTATGCCTTCGTGTTGCATTGAGACTTAAGTACTTTATTACCAAAAATTGAGGTATCTAAGCCCCTGTTATGTCGAATGTAAAGAAGCTTCTGGAGTTTCCAATATTGGGGTTTGGTTCCAAATATTCACATAATTCGCCGAGCAGACACAGACGGGACAGAGGCCATGCTGATGTTGAATCCGCTAGGCTGACTACGATACATTTGTAGAAAAGCCGATAAACAGATTTGTAGGCTCACAGAATAAGTAACGCAAGTGAAAATACATTTAGTGCTACACAATTACGAATCTCGGTCACATCCGATCCGGTTGTCCACGTACAACCCAAATATACGTTGCCTAAATGTGTGACCTCATTTTGTTTTTACTCATTCACATGCTCCTGTTGAGCAGGTTACGTCGGTCACACAACCTGATGCCTTTCTCAGAGGATACGTGAACACCATCCCGCATGGCTGACTAAGGGCGAGGTGAAGTCCATTTCGAGTGCAATTCTGGCACACCTTGTTGACTCAGGGCGCCAAGTCACACCGGAAGTGGTTTTCCAGCCCATTTACCGCTTGCCCAGTCGTCAATCCAGAGGAGTCAAACTTCGTATTCTGACCACCGCGGAAGCGGTTGGAATTCGGTTGTGCAATTCACAGTTGTGTGTTCAGAAGAAATTTGTACAGGTCCTACGGTTACCGTGGCCTCCTGTGACTGACTCAACACTCCCGGTGGTCAATTTTGTCATCTAATTGTCCTCCAATTTACAATCCCGTGACGTAATTATGTGACTAGTTGCTTTTTATTTTGATCGTTTGACAACCGTGATGATATGAAATGTTATGTAATTGGCCCGATGACGAATAACCGAAGACAGACTGTTCGCCAAAGCACCTTTTCACTTCTAATGAACTAATGGGGCAATTCGAATAGTTGAAAACGTATTTTCGTTTAAAATTATGTAAAGGTTTGGCACTTTACTGCAATGTACCCATTCCCACTGTCTGCCCCGAAACATTCGGAGAGCTCTGTTAATTTGGACAACCTTGGGGACGGTTGCAGTTTTATGCCAGAACAACTCCTTAGGTTATGTAAAGTTGATATCCTGACACGTAAAAATGATATCTACGAACGCAAGGCTTCTGGTGGGCAACCTAAAGTAAAAATGCGTATTTCCATGTTAATTACTGTCACCTAAATTTCTCCATGGTGTGGTCGAGAGCATTTTTACACAAACAGGATTATAACATTTATGAGTAACTTTTGATCTGCACAAAAAATCAGTGGACTCATTAAACTCTTTACTGATCCCATCGGTAGTGTATATCACTGGTGTGGCGGAAATTTGAAAGCCAGTCCGCCTCTTCAAGAAGCACATTTGGTTACCTAGTGTGACACTGATCCGATATTAGCCCTGACTGAATTACTACTCCAAAAATTAATTTCTACTGTTTTTGGACAATGCTCGTTATTGTTGCGTACATCTTGGTATTATGGTAAGTGTTGATTCCAAATGAGTAGGCACCTAGAATTACCACAATGGGCGATAACTCATAGCATCAACCTTAAACATGGAGTTAACAGACGGTAATTGTCTCCTCTCGAGTAGATCGGGCAAGCTGACCGTTACTCACAGGTGAAAGTGATTGAGTTTTCATATATGATAATTAGGTCGTGTCTATTGTGAGGTCAATGGCGTAGTGGTAAACACGGTTGCATCATGAAAAGCGTGACCTGACTTCTAGTCCTTGCCATAGTGACGATGACATGCTCTACCGACGAGCTCTGATGAGAGCGAAACTCGAGTCTAGTACTTCTGCTGTTCGAAATGGGCCGATTGGAATGTCTATGGGAATGCGACAACTGCGAACAATTGTGGGTGATGCTCAATCAATATGACAAAATCGAAATCCCCTACTACTCATCAGTGATCGAGACTTGTCAAAAACGATGATTGCAGGAATGGGAAGAAACCAACACCCATAAAGATGCCTACATTTTACAGCAGTAACGCGGACGTTTGACGGTTACAGTACAACCGCAAACGCTTCATGAAATGGTTTCAGAACCAAACAAAGTAGACATAAGTCCCATCTTAAGATGCAACACAAAGTGTGAGTGGTTTAAAGATAACTGATCACTGAGCAAGAGGCTCAAGAAATTGCCGCATGAATTCTTGTTGAGTATGTGGGTGGGTACAAAACCGGCATCAGCAACAGATCGCCTACTGACTTCTGATGTCCTTATGTATAAATGCGCCATGATAGTGTTGTTATGTCATGCAGTTTTTAATCAATAAGAACGATTGGCTTTAAAGCCTACAAAATGGACTAACGAAAAAGGTATAGTTCTCAGAATTCCCCAGTTCATGTTCAGTGTATCAAACCGTCTTGATGGACTTTTCAACATATACAACGGTGTGAGTTTAGTACACATTTATTCTCGTTTGTACTTTTGCGACGGAACAACTGTTCTACTTTATTCTAATATTGTTCTAAGCCTTGTATGTTAGCGTCTTTCTATCACACAATGTTATTAATAACTCGCTGAAAGCTTAGATTCTGTACGTTCAATTCATATTTTGAAATGCTTGAATGTTCTCCTGCTGATGAAACTAATTGTCACCGATTGGGTGCTTGCCCATCGGCCTTTCCGTTTATCCGTCATATTTAACCTTATTTTGGTAACAGATTTCTTTTTTTGCAACGTTCACTCCAGATTGCTCAATTGATTTTCATTCATCTAACATGTTCACTATATTCCTGAAGCTGTCTAATTAAACTCCAGTAGTAAAGTTGATAGCTGACTGTTTTTGCACATGTTTATACTAATCACGACGTATTCATTAAATACGTAACCCCCATTATTGCCAAACAGCATTTTGAACCATATCGTTATGATACTTGCATAACTTGCGCTTTATTTTGGCAACAAACATAAAAACAGTCACAAGTCAATACATAAAAACTGCACATCCATAAAGTCCAGTGTAACGCCAACAGTGCTGAATATGTCCTAACCTTTTCACACCTCCTGACTGAATATCAGCTTAGTTATTTTTAGTTCTCGTTAGTTTCCTTTGATAAGGTTCTAGCAGTTGTTGTCGTTCACCGGCTTTCGCTCTCGTTGTTGTTGTGATGGTTGCTACACCGGTTGTTATCATTCCTTTCCCATCGCTTCTATTGTTGTTGCCAAAGTGTTTGTTGTTGATATCACTGCTCTTGCTTTCTTTTCTTTGATTTTTGTCGCTGTGTCTGTTAATATGGTTGTGGTTCTAGTTTCGTTTTGTTGTAGTCACCATTATGTGTTGTTGCCGATGCCGCTAGTTCTTCTTTCTCTTCTTACCATTGTTTTTGTTTCAAAAATGCAAAATGGTCAAAGTATTTCAATGCAAAGTGTATAGCTGTTGTACAGCCCGCGGTTTTGCAATGAATATTGAATAATATGGGTACAGGAGACTATTGTAATCGGTCGTCAGCGCGCTTGAACGTTATTGTTTATGTTAGGATCAAGTATCTTCAAATTAACGTGCTTCCCGGTTTGCTGGTGAAGTTCACGATGCTCGCATGGCTACTAATAATAGGATATTATTCATTATACAACATGTGCGCAATTAATGAATAACCCACAATAGATTTCCAGCCTACTCTTGTGGTTTGTTCAGTTGGCTTCACTGCTGTACAATTAACCACATGATCCATTATGTAAACATATATTCACCGTGCTAGAGCAAAATTCAGATATTATTTTATTGCTAATCAGCACGACGGGATACACAAACTTAGAGTTATTTTGAAAAGCACAGGGAATTCTGGATAACACTCGATGTTACTTAAACGAAACCACAATCGTGAAATCGTGTAATATATCTTCTTACGCTTTATCCGAAGTCAGTTTTCATTGTCACATCATTCTGACTGCGTTTGTTTGTTTTATACAGTGATGTATGTTTGTAGCATCTTATATGATTCTATTCCTGCAATCATTTTTCTGTTGTTTTAGTTCGGCGGTCAAGTAAACCAGTGTACAAATTTCTAGAGAATTATTCCAGATAGCCTCGAAGGACGCTGTAGTTAGAGATAGTGTCACTGACGAATTAAAACAGGAGTGAATGTCAACATTCCTGTTTGTTTTCGAAGGACACTGGATGAAATGTATGTGAGAACCTATAAGTACCGTTTAAATGCTTGTTCTGGTGACAAAATCAACCAGCCATTCTGCCAAGGCTTTCAGCAGCTAGCCCGGTGAACACAGAAACCTTTCCAGAAAACAGAGGGCAAGTTCTGTATTTAGCATCTGTTACCGAATAGTCAACAGGTATTCTACATGTTGCATCCACCCACGACACGCAGACAATATCCCTGGTATTTTGGTTTGCATTGAATAAGTGAGTAAGTACGACTACACATTTCTCACATAACGTTCTCGTTTGCATCGTCCATCTTTATTGTTAATTAAGGTTGACACACTGAGCATCTATGTTAGAATGTCCTTCTCTTCACGAGTTTCATGTTGTCATGCCTTGCCTGGTGCTGAAGCGAAAAATTGTGATTTTGTACAATCACGCAAAAGTTGTGCGTAGATGGACAAAGTGGACAAACGATCCTTGTCACTATGGTTATTTTTTGTAAACAAGCAGAAAACATTAATATCTCCGTGACCCAGAAAATGAATTTTACAACACACCCCTATTGCCAAACGTGTTAACGGTGTAGCTTGTAGGCAGACGGCATCCGGAAACCTTTATTCCATGTAAACACCGGTTCGCTCTTCCACCATGTTTCCTGCAAACAACAATATTTTGTTCACAGTTCAGTCTTCCCTTTGACAGCAATCAAACGTACCCTGTTTATACGCTCACATTAAGTATATCATCAAAGCAGTAATAAAAACGTTGTGTTCCATTATATTTATGGTTTTGATATAACTGTATGTCATAATTAATCCGGAGTTTTTGAAATAAAACTCATTTTCACTCTAATCAACCGACTGAAAAACATGCGGTTGGGGTGGTGACTGTTGACATTGTTACTTTCCATAAAAGGGACGCATGTTTAATGACAACGTTTTTTATTTGTGATGTTTTCATCTACAAGTGTTCCAGAAAATATACATGCATATTGTAACAGTGAATGTGAACAGTAATGACAGTAAAGACAGAAATAAGCAAGCAGATGTTTTGTCCCAGTGTGGATTTAGACTATCCAAAAAATCCTCTGGTGTAACATAAACATTGTGAGATGCTAAAGAAACATGCAACTACTGTAACCATCTCAAAACATATGTCTAACTGATTGAGATTTTTTAAAGATACTTTGTTGAACAGCATAGAAACAGTTTAATGATTGGTTTTCCGTCAGCAATCTCTAAATACTACTGAAGTAATCCATGGGGCAAATTAGCTTAAACGGTGCTAGTAAAGACAGAACGGAAATTTGTTTTAATCAGCCATTGTGGTTTCCTTTTACTGGCTAATGAACGGTTTTAGTCGACGAGTTTCCTTTACTTCATTTTCACTCGGAAAACTACAAGTCACTCGGGACGACATTCCATTGATACAACCCATCAAAACTTTTAGCTGATCAGAGATGGGGGATCCAGCCAATTTGGTTGCTCGTTGCATCCACGCGTGCCCTCCTCTATTACCATTTTGTTTAATGGTCTATAGTAAGCGATTGACAAGATTTCGCAAGTTTACATTTTGCAACTTGTGAATTTCTTCCACTGATAGCCTGAAAGTTTTGCGACTAGGACTAAATTGAGATCTCTGTGTTCTTTCTAAAATGCCCATTGACTTTAGCTGGCTGTGACTGCGTGGGTCCGTAATCTGATTACTGATTTAAGAATATGTTCTACGTACTGAGTTACATCGCTGTTCATCGGTAATTGTTACAGTTGATTCGGTAATAAGACACCTTTATTTAACAAAAAACACTTGGCGCTAAAATCTAAATTTCCTCTTGTGTGAATCGGGTGTGATGAGCAGCAGGCAAACATATTTCTATTAGCTCAGCAGCTACCGACGGATGATCACAGTGTTTACGTAGTTCATGTGTCCTAAAAATATCAAATAAGGTGTATTTAACAAATCATCCTCACACGGTAGAATCCCAATTCCAAGAGTACCACTCTGAATGTGTATCCAAGGAACGGCATAAACACAGTTGCATCTCTTCGCTTGGTCATACTTACTGCAATACTTACTTTGCTATCAACTGATAAAAGTTACTGGAGGCAGCTGTAACATTTTTCATTTAAGTTACTTTGGGAACAAACAATTTGTGCGTCCATGAACATTTTAACTAACATTCACATACATCATGAAAACTGTGATTCCGTTGTCCTTAGAAAGTGGCACATATGGGGGTGGTTATTTGCATGTACATGTGGAATTTAGCAAATTCTGTAGTCGAGGGGATTTCAGTTAGGTTAACTAAAGATCATTAATTGGTTCATGTTGCTAATTATCAGTGGTACTGCCCGTCTACTTTAAGATGCTTTGTGACATTCCGGCGAATCCTTTTGTATGCTAACGATGAGTGGCTTTGAAAGGGTGATATTAATAGGACAAGAGTTTGAGTGTTTTGTCTGTTTCTGTCACGATACAGCGAGTCAGGCTTTTTTGTCCGACCAACTGACTGCTGGTTTTATCTGGCTCTGTATCCTCCGTAATGTGCCACCGAGTCAGTAGTGTATAATGCTTCCTATATACGTCACGTACGTCTGTTTAAGGTGAGCGGAAGAATCCTATTCCGTGTAAGCCATCTCTTCATCGCTCGTTAGGGTCTGCCGTTCAGCCTGCAGAATGAACAAGTTGCATTCGAATGATTCTGATCTGAACGCCCTGTTAACTTTAACGGAGAGGCTCGATGAGAATTTCATGAGTTACTTTTGGGTACTTCGGGATACTAACAAACCAGGGTGAAGCACGATCATCTAACTGATTTATGTGTACATTCCTCAAATGATGGTGTTGTCTAACAGACAGATTCGTTTGTGAGTAATATAGTAATCACATGCGACACTGAAGAACCAAAGGCAATCCTCAAATCTAGGAAAACTACGGACTTGAAGCGACTATCGGAATAGTATGTAAACACTATGAGGATAAGGCCACAAGGGCGAATGACAACGCACTGTTGAGCAATATGTGTGAATGCACATCAACCGTGCAAATCAGTGTGAATGTTCTTGATCCCGTGTATTTAACAACCTGTACGGGAGTTCCTGTAATATACAACTTTGTAGACCAAACGTCTTTTGCGGTCACAACATTGGCATGAGATGCCATTGGTTTCTTCAGCGAATACATTTTTGCAATATGGCCAAAACGTAACTCACAGTACTAGCAGATATGTAATCGCCAAAATTTTGACTTATTACTTAAAGAGATTAGTGATCTGGCAGATTTAATCATTCAGAAGGGACCCATTTGCGAAAAATCGGGACTTCGGCTGGATACGAACCGGTAACTGAAACAACATACACGAACGTGACAAACGTTCTACCAGCTGAGCTGGGAAACCACACCGAAAGCGCAGAAATTTCACATTTGAACATAGTTACCCACCCAACCAACTGTGTCATATGGAATCCACCAAATGATCCAGCCGATTGACTACCCAAGCAGGATTTCTCGATCAGTTGACGCTGAAATCCACCAACGCCACCGAAGAGCACTGACATTGAATTAGTGACAATGGGTCTCTTCTAACTTATAAAATCTGTCAAACTACTTATCAGTAACTGGGTCTCTTCTATATACTTGAGGAGAGTTTATATCTTCAGCTATGTGGACAACTTTTCTTAATTTTGATAACAATTGAAACTATAATGAATGGATCAGAAAAACTCGTCATAATGGTCAGTTCTTTGCGCGGAACGACAAACAATATATACAAAATAACTGACTCATTTTACTTTATTCGTTATTTATGATAAATACACTGTATCAAAATATCCGTGAAATGTAAGTTATTGTTCATTTTAATAATCCACACCGTGGATTGCCCTTTCACAATGGGCTTACTGAACCACTCGGCCTCCTCCCCCACAAATGAATCAGCTATCATTTTAAGTCAGGTTAACTAGCGGCACCAGCAAGCATCTGTGCACACATTTAGGCTTGGCGGCAAGCAGGTGAACGTACAATTCGGACCAAGTTGTTCGGTTCCATCGTCTCAGTGCTCTGGTCATAAGGGTTCACCATCAGTAGCACTTGTTGACACATAACTCAGCGGTTAGAATGTAGCGTTAAGTTCTGACAGTAACGTTCCCAAACTGATTTAGACACCTCATGCAGTCTTTTAGTCTCACCGCATTGCTGGTGACCTATTATTCACGTCACTCAATAAGTTTACAACATGAAATTAGCAACCTTAGCCCAAAAAATGTTAGGATGACATTCGGGTACGTTCAACTGGAATCAAACCCCAAGAGTATCTCGTCCGATTGTCGATCGTAGATTGTGATTAACAACCTAGATACCCATATGCACCTACCAGAACTAAAACATCCATTGTACTTTGACACTCATAACATACAGATTAAATTCAATGGAGAACCATATTGACAAACAGATAATGTGGCAATTGGATCCCTATTGGGACCGTCGTTTGCAAGCATCTTCATGGTGAAGCGTTAGAATGATAAGTGGATTTAGTGTTTATAGGCTATGTGTGGATGATATCATATGGATGGTCAGCGAAAATGATAACCCAAAGGATATCTTAGCCGTTCGCAATTTGGCCCACACGAACGTAACATTTACACTAGAAGCCAAACATAATTGGCAACTAGCCTTCTTGGGCGTACTCATCAGGCAACGTGCTGATGGATCGGCTCAATGTAAAATCTACAGGGAAGAGATCTGGAATGGGTAGTATATACCTTTCAACAGCTTTGTCTGTCTAGGGCATAGAAATAGAATCTCATAAACTGCTGGACTAGTGAAGCCATGAGAGTACGTACACAGAATGCAGTCTACGATAAAATATCGTTCTTACGTACATTGTCCTTAAAAAAAAATAGCTAAATAGACAAGACTATGCAACGTCGTGAATAACAGGATAAGCTGAACCTAGTGGAGGAGAAAGCAGTATTTATCTCATTGCCATTTAAAGGAATGCACTTGCCGAAACAATCACTAGGATACTTAACATTGCCATCAATAGAACATTCTGTGCTGCAAAATTATATATATCTGCTTCAACTCTATTTCAGCATTGTGTTTACGATTACAGGTCAAAGTGCCCGTTTCTGCGGATTCATTTTGTATATACTCATTTACCTGTTTCTGCGGAATTAGTTACGTGGGTCGCACAAGCAGGCGCTTAACTGAAAATATCCGTGAGCATCATCCAGCAAGCATCAGTGCCAGAGTCACAAAAGCAATTGCCAACGCAATTGTTGCACACATCGTTGATACGTATCACGCTGTCATCCTGAACTCTTTTCGTCCGACCTACCGAGTCAATACCTGTCACTCGAAAGCTGCCAGATGTCAAATTTTGGCCACGGCTGAAGCGATTGGAGTTCGATTAAGAAATTCACCATCGTGCACACAGAAGCTTGTTGTTCAGGCGTTGAAGTTGCCATGGCCAACCACCCACACCACGACCGGTCAAACGGTCATGTTTTCAATTGCGTTAACATTGTGACGTAACTGTATCAAACCGTTGTCTCCGCGTCTACTGATGATGTGTCTGACCGCACATGAACTTGCTATTTGTTTTCGTTCGTTTCGCCCTGACAATTCTGTTTCACTGGTGAGTAGTAGGCGGTTTGGTTTATTTCAAGTTGAACATCACCCACAATTGATCGCAGCTGTCGCATTCCCATAGACTCTCCAGTCGGTCCATTTCGAAAAGAAGCACTAGACTCGAGTTTCGCTCTCATTAGAGCTCGTCAGTAGTGCATATCATCGCCACTGCCGGGACTTGAACCACGGACACGCTGTTCATGAGACAACCGTGCTTACCACTGCGCCACTGACCTCACTTTAGGCAGGACCGGATTATCATATGTGGACACTCAACCACTTTCGCTTGTGAGTAATGATCAGGTTGCCCGATCGCCTCGAAAGGAGACACAGTTACTGTCTGTTAACTCCAGTTGATGACCCCTCGATTAGGACTTCTCTCCAAGTTGAAATCACAGAAATCATTGACTTTTTGAGCGATATTTGATTACTGGTGAGTAGTAGGGGATTTGTTTTATTTCAGTTTGAACATCACCCACAATTTATCGCAGCTGTCGCATTCGAAAGGGGTTGACTGGAAAGTCTGTGGGAATGCGACAACTGCGATCAATTGTGGGTGATTTTCAACTTGAAATTTTGTTTCACATAAATTGTTATCTAATTAGCCTGAGGATGAATAACCGCAAACGAGATTGTTTGCTTCACTATGGTTTTCTGATAGTAGATTAATCCAAATACAATCCACAGGAAATAGGCCATTATCCTACGATTAAAACTGAGATCGGTCAAGTAGATTAATTTACACTCTATCTTTGAATGTAGTTACGGAAACAATGCTTCCTAACACATGTTAAACGGTTTGATTTTGATGCTGAAGCATACAAGCTTTTGCGTATGTTCTTCTTGTAAATCCAGCGTCAGCGAGGTCCATAACTCAGTTGGTTTAAGCTACGAAAATAGTTGTCGTATCTCGGGTTTCTGATAAATCCTGAAAAGGACATAACCGAAGTCTAACATTGACTTCTGAAATGGACTGGCTGAGAGAGTGTATCGGTATGCACTGGTTGCAATCAACTATAAGGTGCGCTTCATTTGCAAAAGTCAAGACACAATACTGGTCAGTCGAAAGGAACAGAAGATTATGATCACTTCATTGTGTCTGTAGTTAAACGATGCGAGTTACATGAAACGTGACGAGCTCCGGTTTAATCCGGTGACCACTGAATTCCTCGTATACAATGCCACATTGATCGGACTCACAAGAATTAATTTATCCAAGAACTAATTGGCTCAATTAATGAACTGGAGGATAGATACACAATAATTCAAGACTGTATCTCTTCGTATTCCTTGAGAATTTCTGGCCAGTCACTTTTGCGAGCCTTGTTTTATAGGACCGATAATGTTTTTCGAAAACCGCGACACCTTTCTTTGTATTCTGGGTGTCAAAAATTATTTATTTGGCCATATTTTGCTAATGCTTTTGAAAACGAGCAATAAAACTGTTACACTTAGAGGTGGGAATTGTTTTCCCCGTTGTCGGTCCATCCTACTCCACCAAGGTCACATGTTAACTGTTTGGTTAACTTACTTCATCGCCGTGCGTTAACGTACATCTAAAGTTGCCCGGTATTCGGTTGTTCATCAAGACTGTGAACGTTTTATCACCAAACGAGTTCGCGTCATGAGGGCACGGAGTTTGATTAGTTAGTACTAAATGTTAAGGTTGGTGAAGTTTGACGGAAGTTTGCTGATTTTCCCGGGTATCGATTGTTTGTTTCCCGTTGTTCCAGAACTTTTGGGTTGGAGGTTGACCGGCTGCTGCCTGTTGTTATTGCAGTTTAACTTGAAGTTTCGTTGGTTAAACATTTTCCTTCCGTTGGGATATTCAGCACTTCTGTTCAAAATTTCACCTGCCTTATTAAGTATTGTCTACCTCTGACCAACCACCAGATCTGTTCAGGTAACTCCGTCCTATTACATCAACACATGAACGTGACTTCGTTTGCATCCTTAACTCAACGATCCACACATTTTTTTTTCATTCGTTGTATTTAATCATTCGTCTAGTTGTTTAATATTAAGGTTCATATTAAGCTTCGTTAAATTATCTCACCTGTTTAATATGAGCCAGAATAAGGAATTCCTTTCTGTTAAGAGAATACGTGCACCTTCATATGACTAGATGTTAGCACTTATTTTAAATTCAATGGCCAAATCGGCAGCAAACCTGAAGTAACTGCAATCTGTTCACCCCTAATTTGATTCGCCGACGAATCGGTCGTACAGAGGCTGGCAAAAATTACTTTCCACAAGATCAAACCAAAAATGTGAATACAATACGCTGATGGTACAATCGTAATCCTGAAATTCTTTTTGATAGAGGACAACTACGGGCTATTCAGTAACACTCTGCTATATTAAGTTTACGATCGACGCTGAAAATTACAGGAAACTGTTTCTTCTGAAGATACTAATCGAATGAAGACCTAATGAAGCATTACAGGTTTCAGTTTTCCGGTACCAAACTCGTAAGGGCAAACTCCTGTGCTTTAATTTTGTTGCCATGCGTTGACATGAGTATCATCGCTCAGTCTGCTGACCTGTTGCATAACGAGACCAAACTATCAACCGGAATGCTTTAGCAGTTGCGGTTCTTGTGTCTTAGTTTTACAGACGGGGAATATTACCTTTAAAAACAATAAGTTAAATTATCTGTTAAAACAGTCCACGTAGTAACGCTGAAACCTAACTTTTAGATTGATGAAAGCGGTTAAAGCGACCTATGAAAATACACTTTTTCCAAAGATCTGTAAGGCAATCCATATTCTGCAGCAGGTATATTCTGCGCCTATGTTACCTGTCAGTTTATTAAGGGAGGCGTTTGTCTAAAAGACAGCCGTTCCATTTAATTTTGCAGTGTTTCGCATACAGTTAACAATATGCATTTATGAACCTTTTTCCCAGTTGTTCGCTTGATTTATGTCGGCTGTGATACTATCTCGAAATATTTGTTCGAAAAGAACGAGACCGTTTCATAAGAGAACTTCAGCCTTTCAAGAGTTCCAATTTGTTGGGTTTCCTGCTCCTCGTCTTCCTGTTTTGTTTAAACGATGTTACTTGTCTGTGGTCCCAGAGTAGGTTGAAAATAAATGTCACTTTCTTTGTTAATCTAGATATATGGTGTTTGTTGTTTCCTAACCGTGACTCGGATCCGCTGCTTTTTGGATTGCATGTAAAACATCACATCATTTCGTCTCCTATCGTGAACAGCACCTTGATCTGACTTGACTTCGACAATCTGTTGTCATGATGTGTTTAGCACTCGACAGCGTGACGTTTCAGTAGAAAGCTTTATCAGCTTGAGTTTGCTGTACCTTCAGGTACTTCATTACTTTCAAGGTGTATTCGGTCTCGTTTGGCATATTTATTCACCGGTCACACATTTGTAAACATAACTACTACCACATGGGAACAGGCACGCGACAAGCAGTTAGCTGATCACACTGTGTTCTTCAGCACTTACTACCTACCGGTGGTGTAGAAAACCAAGTTGGCCTTCGGAATCGGCTGTTGAATTGGCTGACTTGTTTGTTGTTTTTTTCGTATGCTCTAATGATTTACTGTAGAACGTGGAACCTCCGTTTAGAAGACTCGCCTTCCTGTCAGAACAAAGGTTTCCGACCAATTAACAGGAAACACTGATATTTACTACAATATAGTTGTCATTTATACCAATATTGGCACACTTCTTAAACTAGTCTGAATCCAGTGGGTTTATCCTATAAAAAATTCACGTGCATTTGGTTGACTTAGTGGGACTAAATCTTGATCACGTCTGGCCTTTTCGCGTGCAGGGTTCTTTCACTGTTACTTTCACATCCAGTTAATTCATATTTGAGATGAGATATAATTATCATTTTGTACATTCTCCTTAGTACCTCATAAAATCCAAATTTATCAACCGCCGTTTTTTGCAAGTTCTCAGCAACTTAACACCGTACACCCCATCATGTTACCCTTTCCTCGTTAACCCTAGAAACAAAGCACTACTTGAAACGCTGCGTACGTCTTCAGTTCGCGGAAAGCTCTCGACTGACCAGAATACTTTGGCGACTATCTTAGATCTCACTCTTTTGCCATGTGGTACTGTCGTCTCACTTTAGCATACAGTACCTGTCAGTCTAAGTCTAACCGTCCAGAGAAAACGTTTACAAGAGAGTCCATCTTTCTACTTTTGTACCAATAATCACCTGCAACTTATGGACAAGGGTGGTCGTTGACCAGAGATTATCCACACTTTTGGGCACAAGTATGTGTGAACCATTTCGGGAACAGGAAGGCCTCGGGCATGCTGTTAGGAATTCTCCACTGATTCATAATATTATACTGGTGGGCAAACCAGATCGAATCTTCAACCATGTGAACGTGTTAACAACTTGATAAGCCCGTCGTCACATTTGCATCTTGATGACCCACCGATTGATCAATATTTTGGTAGGCGATCTCGTTCAGTAAGCCTACGAGGCACGTGCACCCCAGTTCTGAACAGTAGGACTTCTGCAATGTGGTCTCTAGCCCTTTATTTGGTCGTTTCATTAAACAGAGGAACGGAAACGAACATCTTATCCTAACTCATACCTTTCCGGTTTATCAGTACTGACACCCAGTGTGTGGTGCATTTTAGTCAGTATCTCAAATCTAATCTAGTCAATAAGCCCTAATGACACAGACAGACATTGCACTCGACTGTCCAATGTCAACACCTAATTTTCTTACCACACCTCCACTTGACTTCGGGCGTACTCTATCGACATACGCTGCATGTTTTGGACTCAAGTTTTCAGAATATTTTTGCTAAATAAACTTTGTGTTACTTTCTGTTGAATTCAGATTAAATGGTGTGCTCTTTCTCTTAAGCAATGCGGCTGATTGCCTGAAGTTTGGATATTTCTGTGTGCGTACTTCTGAAGAACTGAGTCTCATAGCGTGAAGATCACCCAGTTACCCGTACCATCAACGTAAGCGGTTCACAACAAGAAGACTCGCAAAATGCAGCAGGATTCCGATCTAACTTCAGTGTAACATTCAAATTTGTCCAAACTGTTGGTGGATTCAAACCTTGGACTGCAATAATTTAAAAGCGAACCCAGCTGACATTTTGAAATCGGTCAACTCAACCTATAGGGTGGTGGTAACCTATGAAGGGGACAGTAGTACAATAACTAACTTGTAACTCGGAATGTACTCCACATTTTACCCCAGATACACCTCAACTTCAAACTCGCCTGAGTGACTCTTGGAAACAACTTCTAGTCAAAAAGAATCCCGAAGCCGATAGAAACAAGTTAATGACTGTAGCCTTTACAACGGGTAGACCACACCAACTTCGTCAGCACGAGGCAGAATCCCGGGATGCTCTGACCCGATACGGTAAACGATATTTATTTTCCGATGAAACTACTACCATCCCTTAATTATGATCAGCCAGATAAACGTTCACAGGCAAACAGCTCCAAACGTAAGACATTCTGCGGACCTACAGCAATCTCATCTTGTGAAGGTGAAAGGAAGGAAGCAAAGGAAACCCAGTTCATTCACTTTGACGGATACGGTGAAATGAACCCCGGAATATGGATATCATCACATCCAGGATGGTAACGCTATAACCGCGCATAGTCGCGTGTCAATCAGTAATTTTTTCATTCTGACTGAAGGCAGTTCTGCAATATTAACCCATTGAAAAAAAATAAATTTCAAAATTTTCTGAACAGATTGATTATTCATATACCACAAAAAGCTTTGGCTTTAAAAACACTCCATGTTGCATTCGCTATAGGTTACATCAGTTGCCGAAACCCGTACATGGATCCAAATAAACCTCGACTCGCAGCTACCCCAATAATGAATGACAGCCCTAGAACAGAATACGACAAGCTGGTTCACCCATTCTCACCTGATGAATTTCATCAGGCAAATTTCTCTGATGTGCAGCTTGCAAGCAATGAAATTGTCTCTGATATCCTTCAACGTCATTACAGAATATATGAGAAAATCTAATAGGACTACTCTAAAAATCAGTATCACAAGTAAGAATCGAACTAAACGACTCACTGATTTACAAATCACATGGCCCAGACCTGGGGTCTGCTACACTCTTCAAAAACTATGCCACCGAATTATCAAGGTCTTATCAGTACGTTTTAATCACTTTTTCCCAAATGGCCGTTTGCAGAAGTTAATGGTCACACTTATCTTCAAAGATAGGTGTAGAGATGACCTTACACAATAGCTCTGCTACCATTAGCCTATAGTGTAATGGATAGTATGCTAGGTGGATTTCTGCGGGTCAGAATGGCAGACCTAGAACTTATTATTAAAGAACAACATGGTTTGGGGAAGACTATTCTTGCATCACGAGTGTGCTTATTCCTGGTGACATATTGATGAAGGCTGCCGGGAAAAAAGTGGTGATCGATTTTACTTACTTTAATTCCTCCAGAGTCTTTAATTGCGTTGATCACCAAATCTGCATGGTGAAACTCCATGAGTGTGATCTTAACGATTACTCCAGTAAACGAAGTATTGCAGTGGAGTTCAGCGATCTTAATATCCTACAGATCCCGCGGCTATTCAGAAGCGGGCTTATTTTTGGACACCCTACAAGCCACAAGAAGACTGCA
>LUCH01000354.1:0-28757 GCA_013368495.1 Paragonimus heterotremus
AAGTCAACTACAATGTGGTCCATTGTTCCAACCGGCTTGCTGATTATACTAGGATACTTTTCTTGAAGCCAAAAGTAGAAGACCGCAGGTTGTTATCCGTGCCTAGTATGACCCACCCACTTTGAAGTAATTTGTTAAATCTTTCGTGATAAATCTACATTTCAAACCCTCCTTTTTTATCCAAACGTGAATGTTCACGCAGCCTGTGCGATCACTTTTTCTGAGCCGTTAGGCAAACTTTAGGAATGGCAACATCTACAATTTAATTTGTTGCCTAGGCTGCAACTATGATTTCCGGATTAAGTTCAGAACGACTGGCAGGATGGTCGAAAGTAAGCAGTGATTTCATTTTCTCAAATTCCCTTTTATATATAGTTGCTGCCGGTATTAGGCTGTATTCATCGCCACTAACTGGTTGAATGGTGGACGAATTTCGTGAATGTCAGACAGAAACTAGCAATATTGGATCACTAGGCCCAGAGACCACCGGAGAGCTGTTTGGTAGGTGGACATTAGATTGCCCTGAATCGTTGTGACGTTGGCAGAATCAAAACGTCCATCGTTTTGATTGGTTGTAAACTTTAAACACCTGATGGATTACAGAAAACCTCGCGTTTCTCTGCTCGTGAATGACACGTGTAACACGAAGTCTGGTCAGTTGACTAACTAATCAGGAGTTCCGTGCAGTCAACAAGGCATACACCTTGAGTGAGAGATCCTCTTACTTGCGCTAGATGGCAAAGAATTAAAAAAAGGCTGCACCTACTGAGGCCATCTCACTTATGACACATGATCATTGCTAATGAGGCTGCCGCAGCGGTAACATTCTGATATACATCTGCTAGAGTTGGAAGTCTGAGGATGAGAAGGAAATCATTGTGAGTAAAAGTGTGATAAAATGGGAAGTCATAAAACAATAAATAGGCTAGAAAAACTTGTGACGAACTGCGTAAGATGGTTAGTAAAAGAAAGATTTACTTCTTCAAAATGGCTGTTTATTCAATCTGGAAACTTCTGACGGAACCGTATAGCAGCATCCATCAGGCTTATGTTTAAATTCGTTTATCGTGGGGGCTTCCATTTCCTTTAACAAAAATGTGTTGCAAACATTTTCCACTTTAATGCAGCAGAAGTGAGCCTTAGAGTTAGTACTGTTCTTCATATTATGCTCACGAGTTTTCAACAAGACTAAAATTCGAGCATGGTGTTTCTTTCCCAAAAGGTTAAATAAGTAAACCATAAATGACATAAAATCAAGATGTTTCAAAAAATGTTTAGAGACTGAATTTCATCAAAATGTTATTGAAACATGTGTTACTCTTTTTATAGCTTTCAGTTCTGATAATATCAAACAGAACAGGCGGCATATGATAACTGTACACGTAACTGTTGGTTGCCCTGGTTATCAACAGTTTCGTTCATACGGTTTTTCGTGGTAAATCTTCTACCTGGTAGTTCAGTGTATGTTCGAAGATGCTGACCTATTCAGGTCAAATAGAGTGATCCAGACAGGTGGTATAAGTGGTCAGGTACAGAGGTGACAGTTAGTAAGTTCTACCTTGTCATGCTGTGCAGACATTTTAGGATTATGTGAATACAGGTTTGCTGCCTTTACTGTTTGAATAATCGATTAGTGGATATCATAAGTTTTCTGGAGAAATCTACTGAAGTCAGGTAATTTGGTAGTTTTACTCATTACCATTTTTCTGTCTTGACTTTATTCCGCCCACAATGGTACATAACAGCCACAACAAGTAATACTCCCACGTATCACTGAGTAGATACACGCAGATGAGATATAAACTGTCAGTCTATCTTTGCCATAAAACCTGAGAATTGGGGATGTGGAGGATTGAATACAAAGTTCAGCTGTAGCATACGTCTTGCTGACTGTCTGATTGGGCCTATTTGTCAGCCATTCTGCCGCATTGCCACCTTCGAATGGCACTCGAATAAACACAGGCTTCTTTCTTATGTCATGTACTGGAGGTTTGGGTAATATTCTGATCAAATTTCTGGAGATAAATCGATCCGGGTAGCCGTTATCACGAAGTGTGTTCCTTATGAATTCGAGTTCACTTTCTAACATAGCCACTGAAAAAATTGTGTATGTTCTATCAGTCAGGCAGGGCAACAGAATTCCGATCAAGCCTTCAAGATGGTATATCGCGTGCCAGGCAACCCATCAAAGCCTGTCCGAATTAGAATACTTTGTATTGCCGAGGCTACTGGAATCAGGCTGCATGACCCGGTATTATGTCATCAAAAACGGTTTGTTCAGGCGCTGCACCTGCCATGGTCAAACATTCACTGGATCGACTGTCAGCGTGCGCCGGCAAACCGACTGACAGGCGTGACGAAACCGACCAAACAAGCAACCACCAATTGACTGATCAGTGACCTAGTTTCTCTGTGATAAGTCTGATCGATATCTCGGTCGAACTCCATTAACTTCCTATATAATTGTACCAGCCTGAAGATGGATTATCAATAACATTTTCGTCTATACCTTCTTATTCTCATCATGGTATAAAATTACCAATCACCCGCTCAGCCTTACACAGTCGATTGCTATACATCTTCTGGCAGTAGTTCACCAAGATAAGCTCATTCAAAGTATTTTTTACACACTACGATCACTTAGCCAAGCTACGCTGATCAGAACTTACCAACTAGCTCTAGGTTCACGGAAGTTACTGAGAAATCCCATCGGATTGCTGTGCTCTTCACCATACAACACTTAGTGTGAATGTGTTTCTTCACTTACTGCCTGTTTCTGCGAATCTCACGTATGTAATCTTTAAGTTTTACTTTTGAGGCTGACTAGATTAAACAGATTGCTAACGTAGACTAACATTTAAGAAAGTTTGCCTTGGTGATTGTTAATTTTGTCGGTCAACATGCCGAGAGTGATGAAATCGTGTTAAACGCAGCGGCTTAATTATAATCAACCACAGGATGAGGTAGCAAGGTGTCAACGGTTGATTGATCAGTATTCATCAAACATCACGTAAACAACACTTACTCCGAAGGTCACAGCAAAAGCGAATTGTTCCGTCCATTCTGGGTGAATGGTCACCAAGTCAGATCACGTCCGCCCATTAATAACAAGCCTCGTCGATGACAAAGAAATTCATGCACAATCTGCACGTCTATTGCGTGCGGGATGGGTGTTGAAAACCGTCCTGTTTTATTTTTGTCCCTCTTGTGAAGATTTCAACTCTTAAGTTTAGCAACTATTGCCTATCTAACCTTAGTTGGAAGTAGGTCATTCGAACGAATGAAGTCTTACTGAATTACAAGCCGAGAACTCATAAACTAGAAGAATTATCTGTCGCTTCAGTTACTTTTCAGACTGTTCGTGTCGATATCTACTCATTCTGTCCAAAAAAGCTTAATAATCTTTGACAGTCCGAGCAGATTCCATTTTATCACCGATTTACAAGCACTTTTTGAATAAAAGAGTCTCAGTCGAGACAGCCTGACTGAGGAAAGGATCCTAGGAGTCCAAAGTCCTCAATACGACGGTCGAGATTTCATGCGCTACTGAAGAAAATGTACAGACTGGTAGTTTTGTCCATCTAAACTGTGATTCAACTGGGTGTTAAAGTGAAACGAGCAAAAAAATCAAAACTATTGGACTGCAGAGTATTTCTACAAAATGGCCTAAAGTGAACCAGAAGTGTGCTTAATGAAAGCACTAAATCCAGATGATGGTGAGACTGATTGTTATCACTAGGTTCAGTGAAATTTCCAGAGGGAACAGATGAAATTCTATAACGACGCAATTGGAAGATAGGTCCCAAACGTCTGTTTGTAATCACTTTTTCGACAAAAGGACAAATTTGCAGAGGAGGAAGAGATATGTTCTCTGGAAACGAAATCAACATCTTTTAACATTCACCAGCAAAACGACCGTAAGAAAAAAATGAGACCGATCTATTCGGTCCACTGAAGGGTCATGTGTGTGAAAGACGATAGTTGAATGCTTGGACTGAATGCTCGATGTTTCCGTTTCCGTCAAATTGAGAATAATGGATCAATGTAGATTACATAACGGGGTACGGTAAAGCAGAATGTGTATAAACACGTCCTCCAGGCCAATTGTGACCTGAATGTTATACTGAGATTGAGCGATTCTAACCCGTTTTCGTGGGTGATCTGTAAGACCATACCGCGCATTCAGTGAGACAGCTTCCACGAGGGGCACTCATGGCGAAGATCAACCTTATCACATTTGAAATTGTGTTGCCATTTTGTGATCAAAATGAAATATTTCATTTTGATTGTTAATCAACATAAGGTACTGCCTAATCTGACGTTTATTAAGTAGGCCTAACACGTTCTGGAAAACTGATGGGTAAGTTGAGGTAACTCTTCTCATTTGAAATGCTCATGCACCAGTGTTAACTCAAAAGAAGCATACAGAGGAGGTCAGATGGACAAATGAATTGTTCAGCTACGAGGTGGTTTACTTTTCAATTAGATTTCGGGGAAATTTTGATGGTCAACTTTAAAGACGAGCACTGTGAAGCAGTCTCATGCGATAATTTCTCAATTTCAGCTAATTAAAAATTCTTCTGGTAACTACAAAAATTGAAAGGAAATTTACATTAGCTTCAATTCTCGCAACAAAGCCAGCGATAAAATATATAGTTCGTCCTTTACCTGAACTATTCACTCAGGTTGATGACCTGATTGGTCAGATAAAGTTGCATGTAATTTTTCTCACCAGTAATGTATAAGTAAAATTGGAGTTGAATGCATCTTGGCACACTCATACGAACTGTAAAATTTGGAGACAATAGTCTTTATTGTTGACGGTCACAATCCGGCAGCTCCAAAGTAGGCTTCATATACCTCAATGACGATTCAGAATTCGTCTGTTAACCTAAGTTGATTACTAACTGCTACAGCGGATTTCGTGTGAATTCTCAGGGAATACGGAAAAGAATGTAAAATTGACTGCCATTGAAACCTATGAATGCAACATGCTTGTGTAGTCTCATTAAACTCCCGTAGACTGCTCAGATAAACTTCCTGTAAAAGAGAGAGTGTACTAGAGTTTCGTCCTTGTTAGAACTCGCCATTGGTGCACCTCTTTACCGTGGTTGGGACATTGACCACATA
This sequence comes from Paragonimus heterotremus, assembly GCA_013368495.1. Classification (NCBI taxonomy): domain Eukaryota; kingdom Metazoa; phylum Platyhelminthes; class Trematoda; order Plagiorchiida; family Troglotrematidae; genus Paragonimus; species Paragonimus heterotremus. The sequence goes on from LUCH01000354.1 coordinate 5,131, forward strand.
ACAGGCACGACTGCATTATCACATACAAAAGCTGAGCCACATTTGGTCACTTCATGAAAGTTTGGGCGGAAGTTCAATTCCGGCTATGTCAAGGATTATTGAGCAGCATTATGAGTGGCATTTAATTCACACAATGCGTCAAAAGCATTGGCCTCATACTCTGCTAGGAGCGGGTGCTTTGTTGTTGATGACAGTTTAATAACATGGCAATTTGTCATGAGGTATAACCTTGCCATCATCGCAAGAATGCAGGTAACAGCTGTGCCAAACAGATGGTATACGTGGAACTCTAGTGTCCAGGTGACGGCTGGTCAACAGTGGCAAAAAAACCCTGAGAACTGCTTTATCTCGAGCCTATAACGTTGTAAAACTATGTAGCATATGGCGAACCAGAACCTTACCAGTCTCCGTGGTTACGAACAAACAGCTTAAGTCTGTCACACCAGTTGTTCTTGTAAATATTCGTTTAGCTGCAGTGTGAGCTACACAGAGAGAACAAATCGACAGATAGATTCTGATATCAAGAAACATGTTCTCAAATTTCTGGGAAAACAACTAGAAGCGTCAGGCGCTTTTAAAAACGCCGACGATCAGTATCTAGTGTCATCAATAGCAAGCCACCAGTTTACATAAACAAAACTACCCATTAGTCATGCTAATCTTTGTGTTAAACTTATCGTTTTATGGAGGACAGTACGGTTTCAGTAAACCTACATCAATAATAAAAATTAGTTAAAACTATGGTCGATACGCAAGAAATCGCTTTCCAAATTTTCCATCCATTCAAACCACTTCACACCAATAGTGGTTATATGGTACACAAAGGAGTGGTTGTGTTGTTGAATGCTACCAACACAGCCAGGTTTGGATCACGTTGGATAATGCTGAGTACCTGTTAACACACTTTTAAAGTGTAGAACGATACTAGTGAAACGCTGCTGTTTGTAAGTTTGTGGTATACAGGTGTGATTTCTAAGTCTCCCGTAATGAAAGCGATAAGCCAGTTCCCCTTCCGAAGTTTTGCACAACACTATGTGAGAGCAATTTATATCGTAGCTACGGAATATATTTGTGAGTATTCAAGATGACGGGCAAAAGTTCAGCTCTGAGGCGCTGATCGATACAGCTAGGAATCTGGAATTCCAAGTTTTGGAGATAAGGATATTTTCCGTATGAGGCCCCGCATGTTCAATTATCCGGAATGCAGCAAAAAGGAAACTGTATGAAAATGATATTATAGACTATACTTCCGAAGCAGGCCCAAAAAACTATGGGGAATGCAGGACAAACAACAACCTTGCCAAAACAAATAAGATTCAAACTAAGTTGAAAAATATACCTTTATGGTTTAGACAGCGTGATGAAAAATCGACACGGTTTAAACAAAACCTTCTTCTTAATGATAATTATAGTTTCTGGGTCCATACAACTTAAGTGTAAAATGCAACCCGTTTTATGAATCTGCGTGGAAAAATCCTAACAGAGAACAGACGAGCAGTCCGAAATGACAAGCTCCCTTGCACTGAAACACATGAATATAAGTATTCATAATGTACAGGTGGTATTTTATGTTGAGTGGACCTCCAGTATCTATCGACTACTTGTCACAAAATTGTGTGTTCCATTTCGTGTTAGTGATCTGGTTTTTCAGTGTGTAAACTGAAAAAGTGGGTTGTGTAATTCGTGATTTCAAGGAAGCACAACGACGAAGTTTGTCGGAGTAATGTTTCGTTAATTGAGTTTAAACTTAGCCTTGGTGGTTGTAAATATTTCAACTTTCTTGTTTTGAGATTTAACAATTGGGTCTCATCTAACATCACAAACCAACCAAACTACGTATTATTGATAAACAAGTGTGACTTGAAACGCTTTCAAAGTTCCTTATGACTGCCTAGATGTTTTCAATGTTTCCGTAGCCCATTGCTGAAATTTTGACATCTGTATTTGAAAACAAGGAAAATCCAATAAATGTAATATGTGATGACCGAATAACTATTGTTTGTGGAGCCTTCTCGTTGGATAATCATCAGAGTTTGCGGTCATATGCATCTTATTTCAGCCGTCACAATAAAGCGTGTCACTCAGGACTAAAGATGTCTGAAACATTACCTAATTTACCAGATTAGGCATGTTGTTAAATTATGCATATTTAGTACTGGCGTATTACCTCACACCCATCCAGTTCTCAAAACTAAACTACTCACCGGCGGTGGACAAATTTTTTGTAATGAAAAACCTTTACTCGTGTAAAACTATGCGTTCAATATAGGTTAACTCATGTGTTAGATCGGTCTGAAGGAGATACATAGATCCCAGTTATAATGAATCCACAAGTCGTATTCGACTAATGTTCACGTTGCATTAATCCTGTTCAACATTCCATTGGCGCTGATAAGTGATATTTGAAGCCAGCAATCTTCAAAGAAAGAACTTCCAGTCAAGATTCTCGATTCAGTGTGCACAGTTTTTTAGACTCGATTGATAAATTCACGCGGGTAGATGGAAGTTCTCGGACTGCAGGCTACAGATTCTTCATTATGAATGGCGTCTTTAACAAGTGATTAAACTCAGGAAATCAGCGCTTGTATGTCATGTTTAAAAAAGCGGCCAGGTTCCTAATGTTCCGTAAGCAAGTCTCTGTTAGACAACCTCATGATTTTCTTCAACAATTGAAGGTCTTCAGATATGATGCCAGATACATTTACTGCCCAAAGACAGGAAATTGTGCGCTTTTGGTAACTTATCAGCCAGACATGGAGTTTGCTATATGTGCTATTGAAGACTAACGTTATTTACACGATATTAGTGCTCGATCATATATGGTGGTAAAACGAAACATCTTTCATATCTTCATTGTAAATGGGTCACCAGAATGACTGAGGCGAAAGGTGCCTCCCATAATGGACATCACATTCGCTAAAGATTCCCCTATTTAGACGAAAATATCCATTTGAAACCCTGAGTTCTGATGACCCAGGTCACCAATATCAACAGACGCATGTATCACGAAATATCCTGTTGCGATTTATTCATGCCTGTTGCGAAGGTGACACAGACTTTACATTACACGCCGAATTGATGATAGGAACGGTTAATTTCCAGGATTTACATGCAGGTAACCGAAAAAATGCCCGAGTCAACAGTCTGTGTACTGACGGGACCGGAGGGAATCAACTTGTAAGAATTGCTTTCGAAAGTTATCAGGTTCTCATGTGACGGTGAGAAATATTTAGTTTTCCTTCAGCAATATTAAGGTTCTGGCACATAAATTTTGAAAAGGATTGACTGCGAATTCAAAATAAAGGTCATTCTCAAAGACACATGAAATATCCATGGTAGCAATACCTCGGATAGCAACATATTAATGGTGAAACAAACCGCGAGAAATCCAGGAGTTCTGCACCTTCACGGACATATCTAGGAAGTTTAATTTAGTCAAACTAAGCCATTGGGAACCCAAACGCTACAGTTAAAGCGTGCTTCACAAACATAAAAGTATGGTGTGCACGTAAGACTGAGTTTATGCATGAGTAGATCAGCTAATCACAAGTTTGTTAGATGGCTCGAAAATATTCTCAAACCTACCCGTCCTATGTTTATTCCCTACAGTGTAAAACGCTATTTTCGACAGGAAAAACACTGTAGCATATACCGACAGGCGTGATGTACTTTATCGAAGTGGATTTGTTATATGCAGACGTCACATTTATGGAAATAACTGACACCTTTGTGTAACTTTATTATCAGCCCTTTAAATTACTTCAGGGAACTCATGCTTCTGGGGAGAAGGAATGTCCGTTCTAATTTGCAGGTACAATGCTATAAAAAACTTTATGGTGAAAAGGTTTGTAGACCACTATACCTAACGTCGGCTGATTGCTCTTTAAAGCATATATGAAATGTAAACCTCTTTTGTTGGTGGAGCAGGTTTCAATTTTTAACACCAATACTCATTCTTTGTGCCATCATTGACCTTCCAGAATTCGTTCACCAGAACCTCAGAAGAGAAACTGAACGATAATTTGTCTCTTCCGGACACATTGCTCAACAGAGAAACAGACCTATTCCGTACAACCATCAGTGCATAACAAATATACTGATAGCGGTTAGTATTTGAAGTTTCTGTTCTTTGCGTTGCCTGTGTACAAATGAGGCATCTTAAGAACATTGTTTAACACCAGTCTGAAAATTTATATTGGCGGCTGTTTACGAAAAGGGGAGGTAATATTCAGAAAAGTCTTAGTCGCCAACGCATATCCTGTGTCTGCGCATGGACATGTGGACTTCCTGGAGAATGCAGTAAGAGATATGTGGATGTATTGCTCCAGTAACGTCCAGTATTTGGTTGAAAACGAAGTCCACTAAGAGAGAGGTGAAGTGGGCTCACTTTTGAGCCCCCTCTAGGTTGAAGTTTTCACGATCAAACTAGACAGTAATCAGATAATTTTGATCATTTGGGAGATTTATATTTTACCAACGTGACTTAAATCCCACTTACTTCTCACTACTGAGGATACCGAAATGAACAACATTATGTAAAAATTTAAACGTTTACAGTTCATAACAGTATTAAGTCCAACAAACAGACAGCTACGGTCAATTAAACTCAGTAGATGTTGCCGTGGCACGAAAAAAAGGTTTATGTCAAAAAAAACATGTAGGGGAAACAGATTCGAAACGGTCATTGCATTCACTTTCAAAGTTTCGCTGCGCTAAATCGAAAATAATACCACACGCGATGTCTGACGGGATGGACGTTAATGGCATCTGCTATTGTAAGTTGAGCTAGACTGTCTACAAAAAAGTTTTTATCCACAATGGCTAGTCGCTGTGTTTTATTTAGGAGAAGATGCATACGATCGAGGTAAAACATAAGCCACCTTCTATGAACAACGTTGGTCTTTCAGAAAAGACCTTATGGCCAAAGTTTTCACCAGGCAGTTCAAGAAGTTAATCACAACAGCCAATTTTGTAGCCTGATTTTGCATAGGATTAAGTTCAGACCCCTTTATCATGTCACAACTCAAATGCGAACTTCCCAATAGTACAATCACTTATTTTGTATACTCACTTGTATATTCATGGCAGGCACCACACATTGGTCGTACTGCAAGTTGACTGCCAGAGAGAATACGTGAACATCTTCCTACGTGACTGAACACTTGTACAATCAAAACGATTTCAGGTGCGACGGTTGTTCATTTGACCGACTGTGACCATTCTGTTAGCAAGAAAGTTGCTATGCCGATTCCTTACTGTGTCAGAATATCTATTCAAAATGCTGAACCTATCTATCCGAATGTCGACCGTTGTCAATGCCTCCAGTCTGTGATTGCGTAACGCTGACCTCTGCCCTCAAAACCTTCGTGTGGACATCTAAACCTTCCCTGGCCGACAATCAGTCAACATCACAAGTTGGAACGGTGATTGCGTAACTGTTAGAAATCGCAGTCTTCTGTCTCTATTATCTAACTTCCGTGCTCACCGTGGTTAGTGTTTTACTATTTATTGTGTCATGCCGATCCTAATGATCTAACACGAAGAACTATTCTTGTTTGCTACTACGTTGTTCTCATGATATACTGATATGTTTGTTGATATTTATAACAACAGAACAGCCGTCAAGCGTACTATGTTTACAGTTACAAGGAACCAGATATTGTTAACTGCGTCTCCCAAAATTAATCATTCCATAACTGATGCAAGTCATAAAGTGCAACTTGCCTTGTCTCGCTCACATCATGTAGTCGAATTGCATCTGCTACCTTCAACTCAAAGCTATGCTCAGCTTGCACACAACCAAACCCAACAAGACTGTAATGTCCCATATAATCTACCAGTTCATTTGAAGTTGCACGGTGGCCTATATCAGCAGAACAAATGAGTGTCTACGACAAAATACGACTGGGCAAGTACCTAAGCGGCTGATGCGCCCGATAGCGCAATGGATCATGATGAAAGAGTTTGGATCTAAAACCTGATCTAATCCATTGCAAAATATACGGTGGAAACAGGTATCATTGTTGATCGTGTCAATTTGTTTGACGAGGCATTGGGTAATGGGAACCAAAGATCACTTGGATTTCTTGAGGTACTGTTACACAACAATGGCCACCAGGCCTTACATATGTATGATCTGCTGACTTGGCGAGTTGGAACTAATAATAACAACGCGTCTCATGTAAAGCACAAACTTTTGTCATTCCTGCTGTTACTGCAGTGGAGTTCAGCGATCGTAATATACTACTGATACCGCGGCTATTCAGTAGCAGGCATATTTTTTGACAACCTACAAGCCACAAGAAGACTGCAAGAAGGATCATCAAGGTGCAGCATCACCCATAACAGTCCCTGCTACTCAATGGAACTGAGCACTGACATTTGTGGTATCCGAGACTAGCTGGGGCTGAATACTGCGTGCAAATGAGTGTTTTCATGTCAGGTTTGGTTTACATGCTTAACCCGTGTATTGCTCTGTCTAATAAATAACCTTTGCGTCATCCGCGTTCTTGGATCATAACATTGCTATCTCTGGTGTGAGACTTAATATTTTACTTCCGTGACTGATAAATGAAGATCAAATGATGATGGTAAGCGGTATGGTAATTGATCGCCGGTACAGATGAACACATTATTACTAATAATCCACAGAAAAACACTCGAAATTTACCTGTAGAGGCTCATAAAATATCCGCTATTTAGCAGCAATGCACAGGCTTGTATTAATTTTCCTTTGGAACGCGGAATATCATCTCCTAACTTTCAAAGTAGTCCTGCATTACACATCGTCTCACGGTCAGTTTGGCATTACCAGTGCAGCAAATGATAGACCAGATCAATATCTGTCCACCGTTAGTTACTATTTAGCAAGCAGCTCTGTCAAGCTGTGTAAGAACTGTCCGCGGCTCACCGAACTGTCATCAATGTATCACGCTTCACTTCTGAGCTACCCCTAAACTACGAGCAGAAGTGAACGTTGATTGATTGTCAACGAATATGGCCAAAGTAATAGGAGACCAGTTATTTCCTCCTAATGATAAGGAAGAGAATCTAACTGGGTTAGAAGCTTACACATGAATGATGATCAGTGCGGGCATGTCGTTGTTTGACTTCCTGGTTCTGTTTGTCGATGAGCACACTGTTGATGATGTTAATGTTAACTCTGAGAGGTGTTTATTAGAAATTGTTCAACAGTGAGAATAAACAAATTTTCCAATTATCAGAACTACGTTTCATCACTTTAGTACAAAATGGAGGAGTTGGTCTTTATTAACAACCATTAATTCCTCACACCTCACAATAGTGTGTGATAACGTTCATGATAGTTTTCACCGCTTCTGTCATACAAAAATGTCACTGCACACCATAGGCACTATGTTAGACAGGAACTCTTTGTTTAGCTTAGATAAGGAATAATGTTTTGCGGGGATCCATGTCAAGTGAATCATGTTGAACTCCTTAGTTGATAGATTGGCATGCTGTTGATGAGTATCTAATCACTAGTACACAATGCAAAATGAGTAGCCGAAGATATATCTTTATCAGTTCTGCCTCCGGAAGTTTAAATCACCTCGTAATCGTGTATTCCTGATGCGTCAATTGCTCGCTTAACTATGTACTTACTTCCTATCACTTCTGACGTTTACATGTGCTCATCATAAGTGACACAGTCCTCTGTAGACTTGAAGAGCTCGACGTTGCTTAATCTTCGCACACACACACAAACTGTCATTTTTCTGTCAGATTTTGAGCGTCTGATGCAACAATAAGTGTATGTTGTACTTTCAACGTCTCCAAACCATTTAAAGTATTTTCTGGCAGGATACAGTTTCTACTGACTTAGAAATTGACACAGCCGACAGTAAGCCATGCTGGAACCGTTTATTCAATCAATCAAGCGAATGTACTGAGAAACAGTTATAAGACAGTTACGTTTAAATGCATAGGTCACAAAGGAGTCTAAAGATTGACTAATGCACGCAATATTCTGGCTTGGTGCGCTAATTTGATCATGCATTTTAAACGAGTCGAGCAGGTGGTCGTAACGTTATGGACTTTCAACTTCTAGTTTACCATTATTTTTCTTCAAAGTTGGGGACTCGACTAAAAACACACTGTTGTCCGTAACCTGTTGTGGCTAAATGCTCTAATAGAAAGCGTTGGACTTTCTTGAAAAATCCGAGGTTGTTTAATTCAAAACTAATCAGAGAGATTGTTTGCTAAATTCACCTGCATTCAAACAAATTATGACAATGATACGTCATGTGGTGGACTTTCTTTCGAATAAGCTTTCACGCCTAAAGTTATGAACTGTTATTGAAAACACTTGCCAATACAGCCCAGATTCGTCAGTGCCATAGAGAGTTGCAGAAGAGTATTCAATGATAATTGTAAGAATGGAACTCTGCAGTCAGTCTTCCAGGCTCGATTTATTGTATAGGTTAGACTCTCCACAGCGAAATGATCGGCCTTTCATTAGTGAGACTATCATACTCTACAAGTGAACACGCGCTTGTCAGGTTGAACGATAGGCTCGTCATATTTGTCGGTAGTAGTTGTTGTGAGAGTATGATCATTTGTGACATAATACCCAGGGGTAAATGGAGGAGTCATTAAATAAACTGATGTTGGGTACGATGTCCCCTGGGTTGTCATCATGATGTAAATAAGACATGTTATAGGGGTTTTAATACATCTGTCCTTTTATCAACCGGGTTAGTAATGACCAACCGGCAGTACCCTTCAACACCGAAATAAATGTTCGTCGATGATCGACAGATCAGTACAGTTTAATTAGAGCGTTAGCCTTCAGCTCCGTAACAAACTTCAGCGTTAACGTTTGTGTGTGCTCCCAATATAACGTTGGTTCTGCAAAGTTTCAAACTTATGCAGTGAATACTGTCAAGTAAAGAGATCGTTCTTTGAACTCATCCAGACCTATCTAGTGATAGTCATTCGATCTAGTTATTAACTAGCTTGGATAGAGCATACTTTGTGTGCTGATTACCATTGACAGGATTGGTTGATAGTATTTTAACACAACCCATGTTTGAGCATAGCTTCGAAGTTTAAGTAAACTTTAAGCAAGTATGTGTTGATAAGAAGTCTCAACCTCAAGGCCAGAACATGTTGAAGTTCATAAACAATACAGAATTCTTCTACGAATGGGAGTTGAATCCGTGTTCACGTTCTCTTGTGACATCCCTGTTGACCACTGTGTCAGAACTCCAGCATTAGGCAGCACCGAACTATCATATAAAGACGTTCTCTAACAGAAACGTCTAGGTATTATTGATATTTGTGTGAGCTTACCTTAAGGAGACAAAACATCATTTTAATTCCTATGGTTATTGTCAAGATCAGGACTTCTCCAGCAGTGTGAAACCACTTCGTTTGCTCGAAATGCATTCACAGATATGCACACACATGAAATGCACTAGTACGTTAACGGTCAATAAACAACGAGGTTAATCAACACGCAAACAACACAGCATGCCTGTCACGTTGAAAAATTCAAATCTACTCATTGCAAGAAGTCCATCCTCTCGAGTGTGTCACTGTCCTAAATGTGTGATATGCTCCATTATATTCAAATTTGTGGGGTGCATTTAAATACTTCCAAAATGGTGAATCACGAATTACGAAAAATAACGAGTTAGAACTAAATCGTGTGTTAGTTTAAAAACAAACATTTTGCAGGAACCCGAACTAATTACGATTTCCATTATTAGTGAGACAACTTGAATACTGAATTAACCAGGAATCACTGTAATTCTCCCAAAGAACTTGTACCCTAACCGTTACTTCAGTTTTTCTGTACTTCGAGATCTTTTGATCTTTCGCTTACTGTCATACACGTTCAGTGACCACAGGGTAGGTCCTCGATATCTTCTTCTACCCCGTAGGTGATTGAAAGTTTCTCAGTTTCGGCCAACGTTATCCTAATTTCTAGTTTTTTCAGTTCTACCTTCTCTTCTGCTCGTCAAGGTTGTACAAATGTCTTTACCTGAAGGCTTCAAAATTGTAACTAGATGACTCCGATTTAGTAAATCAATGGAGTCGGTCGTTGAGTAAACATTCTGTAATCAAGCAATTGTTAACAAGGACATAAGCCGTATTGTGTATATCCAAACGGTTGCAGTAAAACCTCATTTATAAAATAAAAATCATGTTCTGAATTTCTAGTGAAAACAAAATATTTCTGCTTCTGGGATCCGCGAATCCTTTAATAAATAGCAACTGTCAAAAAACAAACATGAATAATCGCATAAGTTCTGTTGGGCAATCACTTTCACAAGACCTTCGCAGTAAGTTTTTTCATCAGAATAAAGTCTTATTAAAAAATTTAGTTCTTACCATTTCGACTTATCTACCGATAGAAATATAGGACAGAATGCATTGCCAACAGATAAAACTCCAAAGAAGAAAGCACCGAATGATGAGTAACAGATCTTCCAAATTTGTTCACTTATATGACGGTTCGTTTCGGCCAAGCTTTTCGGAACGAAAGCGGTGTCATATTTCAATAGTTAACATTATGCAATCAACTTAATTTACAGTGATATGTTGAAACATTGTAGTTATCGTGCAAATACAATGGAACCTTTTCCAGCAATGAAGCAGTCAACCGTGTCCCCAGGGCCTTGACACGAAAATTGCGATATTCTCAATCATACGTGCGAACTGAATTCGGAAAAAATTTAAAAAAAGTCGAAGAAATATGTCCACTTTTACAGTTAAATGAACTGTTATTAGGTATCCAATCAATGTAGTTTAAATACTCACGATGGATGACATTTTCATGAAAATCTCTGGGGTGTTAACTTTGTACTATCTGTCAATATCTCACTGTTATCGGTAACACAGACTAACGTTGTTGGTCTCAAGAACGATTCTCATCAACTGCCTATTTTTAAAAGAAAACTACCAGTAGGTCATTTTATTCGGTTACAGATGACTCATACGTGACAAACATGCGAGAACGTGTTAATCTCATCTCCCACTCATGCCGAGCATACACATGGGCAAACCATACTCAATTCAGGCTGTTATTCATGCATTATCCAAAAATTATATCTTACGCCATCGTATTATTTAGGTTCAAACCAGAAATTCAAACAGTTTATACAACCATACGGCCAAACATCAGCTACCATATCGTTTATTTTGAAGAGCAATATACACATCTTCTTTCAAGGGAGCAACAAACGGTGACACCAAAATTGAACAACAGATATGTAAAAAGGTGAATGTGAAAACAGGCTATCTGTCAACTGTGAGACGCTGCGTAGTTAGCAACATTGAACAGTTGACAGGTCCTCGCACAAGAATAACAAGCGGTAATGGGCTCGTCATCAAATGAAAAGTTATTTGTGCTGTATATAACAAAGGAGTTTAGAATAGGAAAGAAAAAAATACACGAGAAATAAAAGGAGAAAATAGGCTGAACGATCAGTCTCACAAAATCAAATGCTCTTCAAGGCACATGGGTACTATCACAGTCAAGACTCACGCACCGTGACAGAAAAATGCCATTCCTAGTGAGACAACTGTCAGAGAGATGGCAACAGTTGACGCCAGGTTCCCCGAATAAATGTGTTGTAAGTTTTTAAGGAACCTAGAACAGTCAATAGATATAAATCAGTGACTGTGTAGGAGGGAAGCCCCAGCTGAAGAAGAGCGTTACTTAAAGAGGGAAATATGATACCGCGAAAAGAGATGATCACAAGTGAAGGAAAAGCAGGGTTCACATCACAGTCCAAATTATGGAGAACCGATTGATTAGCGGCATTATCACAATCGTTTCTGTAATTCGCGACCTTCGCGTTCAGGCAATGCAAACTATAGATATTAATGAAACTAATGCATTAATGTTCTGAACCAAGAACGCGGATGACGCAAACGTTATTTATTCAAGAAAGCAACACGTGGGTTATGCGTTTGAACAAGACAACAAATAAAGACACATGTCTGCATACGGTACTGGGCCCAGACCATCACGGCTGCCACAGATGCTGATGTTCTGTTTCTTTGCGTACCAAGAACCATTTCATGTGTTGCTGTATTTCGATGTTTCCTCTTGTGTTTATCCTGCGGCTACTTCAAGGTTAAAATATATGTCTGGCTCGATTACTGAATAGCTGTGGTGTAAGCAATATAGTACGATCGCACCTCCTCGCTACAGTAGTAATGACTAAGAGGCCCACAGAGTAAAAAATTTCTAGAAACGTTTAAATATGATGAACTATCACAAATTGTTACACATAAAACAGAGCGCAGTCCGAGAAGAAATACTCTGCACAACGAGGATGTCCCAGTAACGTTCAGCACGAGACTGTCGTGTACAGGATGCAGTCAATTTGTACGGCAAGTCAACCCGACGCTTTTGAGACATATGATTGTAGCTTGTTCTCTATTGGTATGTAACAGTAAGGATTATCTAAGACTGGTATATTGTAACTTTGCAAGAGAGACAAAAGCAGGAAGATTGGAATGAAGCTAAAAGAACTAATTAATCCAAGATTATTTCTGGTGAGTTTGTTAGAAGACGGGTTCCAGAATCTTTATAAATTAGCCTCTTGTGAACATGGAACTAGTTAAAAATCTGCCAAAGTTATAAGATTTAAAAAAGATTGTTAGAACAACAAGCATTTTTTCAAACCAGAAATAACCCACTCGTAAAATCGTCGCATTTGCGAATCTTATTTGGCGTTAAAATTTTAGTTGACGTTTTGCATTTTAAAGTGTACGAAACAAGAGTAAGACTATAAAACTGTGCTTTTTATAATAGAGACACAAATTAACGAAACCATGTAATTTATTTTGCCAACTTCGGGTTGTTTGTCCGAGGAAAGTGTTGATCTTATTAACCTATACAGCTGTTGATAAATAGTTAGCGTAGGAAATATAATCAGAACCAGTGTATGTATGCTCGTCACAACAAAATCACGGAAGATTGCGAGAGAGGGAGGGACGGTGATGCAAATATGTGAGAAATAATGTGGCAGACTGATGTGAAATATGACCATTATCGAGTACTCTGGGAAAGTGGTTTTCGGACCACGGCCTATGTGACCTGTCAGGCATCTCGACAAACAGACGGCAGGCTTGTTGCTTGCTGTGTCTATCCAACAATACCTCTGCCTCCGTAGTTAATCTGTCCTGGTGAAAACTGATTTAATGATGTAAACTAAAAATCCAAACTATGTATGAGTCTTGTCATCACTTTGTCATTAGTATGACGAATGTCCTCTTCATTTTAGCAACAAACATTAAAAGTTAGAATCACGTAACTTCTCTGCACATTTTGTGTTTTTCGAACTGTTGACCGGATTCAGAACAACTGATCAAACTTATATTTACCTATACGGGGGAGGTCATGTACTGCGAGATGTGTCCGCTCCATTTACTCTCAGCAGTCACACACGTAAATAATATACTGTTTACATGTTTCACCATTGACAACTTAACATGCACGCAGCTAGACGCACTTGATCCGGTCAAAAACAAAACTGTTCATACTAATCCACTACATGTGTTTGAAGGGAGAAATTCAGATCAACTCTGTGCTCCATTGTAAACCACTTCGGGAAAATCTCGAATTGCTTAGGCAGGATAAACGTTTTTTAACAGTGCTTCTAAGTGGCCATCCTTTTTCAACGAGGCTGATTGTTACTGATATAATAGATGAGTGTTTTGTGGGATGTTTTGAACCTTCCCTCAGATAAACTGTAAAGAGGTCCGCAAACCAGTTGAACATTTCATCGGTTAACAGGTGCACTACTGGTCTGATTTATAATTGTCAAGTAGTGTTACTACTTCAAGCTTCTCAACAGCAAACGGTGGAAAACATGCAGGTAAGTGCTGTCGACGTAAAATAAACGGTTTACATGAGAGCAACTGCCTTTTGTGTAACCAATGGAAAAATTGAATCGGTGAAAGTAGACGTATGAACCGAAGTTATGAACGATTTTTGGTTGTCGTGGACAATAACAAAGGGTGAAAATGATGAAAATCTGTACGGCATAAACGAAACAAAGGAAAATAATAATATCATGCGGATATGACGGGTGGATAATATAAGTTATGTCAGTCTTCATTGTTCTTTCGGACGTGAGGTTCTCAAGCTTCCTGCTTAGCCTCGTCGCTAAGCCAGTAGAAGACCTATTGAACATAGATATACGATTTGTCTAACTTTTTCGAATTAACTTAGACTGTATATCTGAAGAGCGATCGAACGACTATGACCTTGGCTCTCATCCTACTTCGTCGACCCACTGTAGCTTAGGCCAATACACGTAGGATGAGTATGAAATTTTTGCCTAAGTAGATAACTCGTGAATTAAATTTTTGCCTTTTGTCAGAATTCGGAACTGCTTCACGTCCACTACAAACCAAAAAGTGATGTATTTTTCACCTACGTAGGTGGGTTTCACCCAGACAATAGGTAAGTGCACTGAAGCTGGTTAGACACAGAGGTATGCGGACGGAACACATAAACGTGTTGGCGGCGTTATATTAGGATGTAGCAAATCATGTCATAGTAAACCAGAGAGTTTTGGAACATTCTGCACATACAAAGCCTGTCACATAAGCCGAGATTGCACGTTTTTGTTCGATCTCACCGCACACCAAAATAACAGAGAACCTTTTGCTGTCGCGCCTGTCTGATAACTGATACCTTTTCCGGTGGCGAGAAGCTGGCCGAAAAATTGTTGACGATAAGGTGAGCAGTTTCTGTTAGATAAAATTTCGCGTTCCGTTTAGTCATTTGTAGCCTTGAAGTGCAAGTTGTTGTTTTAGGACTGCAACAGCAACAACGTTAGCCTTAGGTCATAAAGAGACGTTTGGCTGGTTGCTGGCGTGTTTTCATGAATGAGAAGTCGCACTGTGTGTAGCGGACTATGTAAACTGAAAACGGCGTTTTACAACCAAATACATATTTCCTTTCAAAAGGATGTACCACTTAAACATCATGGCGAATTTACAGGATTACAGTGAGGAAAATTATACTCTTAGGCTGCAAAACGTGTATTCCAAAGGATGAGGATACAAAACACATTTACGCAATTGACAATCGATGTTTGAGTTAATTCGCATGCGAGAATTTGTACCAGCTGAGAAAAAGTTAGGTGGTTGGATGACAGGTTTCAAGCAGTGCAGTACCGCCAAGTCTACTTTCGCAATTCGTGAGAACACAAGTTTGAATGGCTAGACCACAAATTACTAATTTTAACCAGTCGTTTGCCACGTCAGGCATGTGTGAAGAAGTTCCCAGCTCACTCACTTATGGCACGACTTAGTTAATTGTCTACTGGCCCGAAGGGAATAGAAGCAGTGACTGGTAAATTAAGATTAGTAAGTTGTGGTCATCTCTCGAGTTGATATGGTCGTGATTCACTGATATCTGATTGGAAACACTGAGAGGGCCTGACGGACAATCACGTCCAGTGGCACAAGTGTTGTCCTCGTTAGGTAGAGCTAACTTGAAATGACTAGTAATGATGTGGTGGAACGAAGGCTGCGAAAAACTGTAGTGTTGTCAGCTTCTCATTTATAACTATGCGGTTTGCTTACAAATGGTAAACATCTCGAGGTCAACTGTTTGAGGTCAGACATCAGAGTTTCTGGAAGCATGTATTATTTCCACCAGCCTCATTATTCTCAAACCAGGACTTCATTTTGTTGCTTATGCTTGACAGTCAATCATCAGTGTCTATATTTGGCCTATTTCTTTCCGTGACAACGAAGATGGTATAGTCTCTCGAAAATTTGTAGACAATATTGATAAAACTAGATTTTGTAAATTTGCGGAATATTCAGCCATTGTGAAACTGGATATCATCTTTACTTAGTTACTTGCTTATAATCTAACCGAATTGTTTCTTGTGATATGGCTGACTTGTGAATAAAATCAACCAGTAAATAATGTAAACAAGTGGAGAATGAAAAACCAATGTTACGCACGGGTAAGAAACTAGTAATAACGCAGCCGTTGACAAAATATTCTGCAAACTTTTCGTGGGATGGGCCAATAAACATGGAGCGGGATGTTACCGTAATTATCTTCTACACACAGGGTGATTCAAACCCATAAATATTATTTCTAACTCTTCTTGTCCCTGCGGCATTAAAAATCCGAACTATCTTGTGTGTGTACTTTGCAAGACTCAGTTATTCCCGAAACTTCAGAAAAGGTCTTATTCATTGTGGCAACGTTTGTTAAACCTCAGTTTAAGTGATACCGCTGGCTTCTGGTGGACAAATTATAGTGAATGTCAGGTGTTTTCGAGGCGTCAACGTCTTTGTTGCATCGAGCGCAACTTTTTAATGAAAAACCGACCTCTGTTGATTTTGCAGAATTATCTTAATAGATGGTAGATAAACTTTTCACACATCTTAAAGAACATAGTTGAGCTACTATTTCTGGGAGGTAAACATGAAAAGAAAAGTCAACAAAACTGTGTACCATTTAGCCGGTGGCATTTTACTGCATTCTTTAACCGCACACTGCATTTAAAGCTGTCTATTTTGGGAAACTAATTTCTTTACCAGTAGGTCAAGGAATAGAATCACACACACATACCATGTAGAACATATTGCAACCACATACAAACAAAGAAAATCGTTTTGTCAGAATTGATTATCGTTGCAAAAGGAGATTAACGATTGATTCAGTTTGTTTATAGAGGGTGGAGTGAAACGTTCTGCTAACACGGGTTTCCGTGAAGCGTGTTTAATTGGTGCTGCGTAACTGATGACATCGATTGCCGATTATGTGTTGACTACATAACCGTCATCAATTTTGATCAAAGAGATATTCAGTCAATTTGAAGATAAGTTTAGTCAATTAGAAACGCAACTGTGACACGGTACTTCCCGTATCCGTAGCCGAATAACCCCAGTTTAATCTAGCCTGTAATGAAAATAGATTCACATGCACAAGTATTAGAATGAGCTGAAGAATACATGGAAATCACTGTAATGATTGTCTGTTGGGTGCGCTATCAGGAACAATTCCATTTTCAATGAGTTTGTTAGAGACATCATGTTCGTTGGAATTGCCAATGAATCGACATATTACATAAGAAACAGAGTTGTCGGTCAAGTGGTTATCTTTGCAGTGAATAGCCAGCTATCTGCTATCCACCAGAATGAGTGGCAGCGACTACAAACTACTAACATTTTATACCCCAAGCAGCTAGATAAATGGTCAGTTTTGGGTGATTTGAATAGATTAGTCAGAAAACATAAATTATGGGATGAATTCATTCCACACACTCTTGGTCGTAAACGTGTGACCAGCATGAAAACAGAGCCAATATGTCTAATCTGAAACGACTAAAAGCACAAATCGCGCTGGATTGTGACTAGTACCCACGGCTAAATCCATGGGTAAGACTGACGAAAATAAGTTTATTTGTTCGCAATTTTTAAGTCTTGTTGGCAATGCAGATATCCATGGAGTCTTAGAATTATCCACCTTTTGAAAGTACCCTTCTAATAACCATCCACTTTTTTTCATCCAGTGTGCATCACAGAAACTTGCTTATCCGTGAAATGAAGTTGGTTCACAGAAAATGGTTGTAAATATTGTCCATTCTGTATTGATTCACCACAAACCGATCAGAGCAACAGCACATCTTGAAGTGTATTAATAAGGATGTCAGAATTTTTTATGTTCAGAAGTCGTAGCAACCGATCTATCTGCGATGGAATGTATCGACCTGATAGTATGTAGCACGCCTAATTTCTTTGGTTAGTTCGCAAATTTTCTGTTGTTATGTGCATTTTACTTAAAGTTTGTAGGTCCACAACTAATCAATGTAAGTTGAATTTGTAATGTCGTACTGCATATATGCATTTTTTGTTTTGATGAACTGAACTACAAGAACTAATCGCCTTGACCAATGAAGTAAGCGGTGATTAGTGAAACAGTTTGAGTTGCATGTCGGGTTATTTCTAGGAAGGGTTATAACTGACCTCACGGGTTTAGGGCTTCAGAAATGATGGTATAAATATATATTATTGTTAATATCGAAGTTGACTAATAGTAAAACTAGAATTACAGTTGTTCAGACGTTTCAGGGTGAAGTTAACTACAACGTTTCGTGGTGACAGGCCTCAATTGTCCTGATAAGCGTTTTGACGAGAAGGATACCTACCGGAAAATTTCATACTACTGCCCATAGCGCTGATCTAAAAAGAGAACACCTTATCTCCACTCACGCACACAGATATTGACTTCTTCTATCGAAAAACATGGCGTGATATTGAAAACTTGACAGTAAATGCAATACAATAAAAGCTCCCCACCGTTGTTCATTCAGCAACTGTCATGTGTACCGCAGATGACCATGTGTAACGGGACATAAATATTAGCAGGATTACTAAGAAAAAGAATTGTTACTGGAATATTGACTGAACTGCATTTGCGGAAATCACTTTGTGTTTATGCAAGATCGTATAAACGGTCAATCAAAAAACCGGTTAGTTGCTCACAATCTCATATCAGTTAGAAGACAGTAACACGCGAATCAAGATTCAAATAATCATACAATCATTATTCTCTCTGACAGTGTTTGCTGCGAATAAGACATACATCATCAGTTTTCGATCTGCCTTCATGTAGAAATCAACAGGCTTTTTTGTTTTTGTGCATGCGAAGTCAGATTGCATTGACACTGAGCTGATAGGCAATCGGACTACAAACAAACAACCTTACTTTACAAGCTGGCCCGTTGTACAGTGAGATGCAGAAATGTATGTTCATTGTTCGCGATTAATGGTTCTAAACCCGTAGATTAGTCAGCAAAAATGCAGTGTAGCCAGTAAAAACGTTTGGTTATCCCCATAACGTTTTTATGGGACATTATTATCGGGGCTGGTCGAACTCGAAGGGTAAAAAGCTCAAATAAGGTAATTTACGTTGTGGATACACATGAACATCACTTTCATAAAGTTGTCAGGATTATAACACGATTGGGACCGCAGAATTTCGGTTGGCCATAATGTTGGTGATAACCCATAGGAGTCGTAAGATTTAAACATAGGTTCGTGGTCCGCAACGACAGATTATTCAGTGAACTTCTATTAGTCTCAACGGTGATTAAAATTCAGCATCTCACAACGTTCGAGTGACTTTGTGTGACTCGATAAACTGGAGGAAAGCGATAATGACTTGGTTGGCGGTATCCCTGGATTTGAGTTAGAAGTTTGCATAATAACTCCTCTACTGATACAGTCTGAATGATACTGACAAGTCTGGACTTGCAACCCATCAAACTACTTCCCCGCGGACAAGCAAGTGTGCACAGACGGGATCAACATCACCATCACCTTATATCCGTAGTAACAATTACAAGGGTGCATTCGAAACTGGTAGGCAGTTTCAAAAAAGAAATGTTCTATTGATAACACTGGTGAGTTTTCTGGGGATCATACGAGTAAGTTTGTTGTCCTTCAACGGCAAGGCAGCTTGTACTGTTTTCTTCCCAATAGAATCCACTACTGTCAAAAATGTTTCTTAACTGTATGAAAAGGTTGTCTCTATTTGCATTTACGACGTGAATTACCATATTTGACCTGATTACTTGTGCTAGTTGATCCAGCTAGAGAGTAACTTTTCAAACAAAACTGATATAGGTGAGCTGATGAAGAGTAGCTGAAAACGCACTTGTTCGCTACACTTTGCTTTCGGTGTTTGCAATCAAGTTTACAGTTTACTGACCAAGCTTTTGATTATTCTTGGGTCACCTTTGGAAACCACGTTGGAAACTTTCTTGGCGCAATCTAACTAAGCAAGGTATAGTTCACTTACAGTCTGAGTGGTCTATGTAGCAGATTAAAGTCTACCTTAGACATGGCAAAACCGCAAACAGTATATTTCACCAAAAGCATTAATCATTAATTAGTTGTCTGTCAACTGACGCTTGATATGAACAAAGAAGTACAATGACAGTTTTCCTAATATTGATATGATTTTGTTGAACAAATCTAACTGTATTGATCTCATGAAGAAGTTTCGAAAACGGCTGTTCGTCACCACGCTATTCTGTGAATCGGTGGATATTTTGGCAAAAAAAACACCCTTACATGCGGAACTCAGAGTGCGTTCTATTATGTAAAATAAGGAATGTTACTAATCGTTGAACCACAAAAACCACTTTGAGTGAAAAATAACCAGAGATTCGCAGCTTTTTCAGCCTAATTTCTACCAAAGTGAACGGGAAAAGAAGGCAGACGTTAGAATCTTGTTAATATTTCAGAACAAGCATCTGATTTGTATGTGGAACCGGAAAGTAAGCATAAAGTCCGGCGTCCACTCTCATTGATTTAATTTCAGTTTGGTTTGCGGAATCCACTTTCTCAGTTCCCACCACTTTCACTGCTTGTCTGCCAGTATACAAACCACCTACCCACAAGAGCTGCGGTTTGTTGTATAAAACTAGGTACTATCCCCAAGACAACCCATCTTTTAGACATCCTAACTGTATGCGTGCTACGGAAACAAGTCAACCGTACCGAATTGAAGTTCGGTAAACACGCATGTCCGCACAAACTGCCATACGTACACCAGATACACACATACATTAAGCTATAGGGATGTCAGTATAGAGGGGATGATCTTATTAGCATATGTCTGATTGCCTACTCATGGCCAGATTCTAACTAATCTTTAATTTGACAGCCTTCAGCCGGAAGATTTCGCTGTGAAATCGACCAGCTTATTCCGAAAAGCGTTGCGCGATACTCGGGCGATTGAAGCATATGTTAGTTAAACTAGTTTCGGTTGTTTCATTGCTCTCGCGTTAAAATGTCTACTTTGTAGGGGCTTAGGTTTAGACTGATATGGAGAGGATTCTAGTTGAAGAATAACAGTGAAGATCATTGTTAACGGGATTTCATATATGAACTGAGGGAATACCGCTAATACCTCCAGAATGATACAGTTACAAATAAACCATCCGATTGTGTCAAATATTATGTGAAATGCTTGACATCGTTATCCTGCAGGATGAATAAACTGATCCGTTGTATGTACAAGACTGGGCTACACGTTGATAAAAAAGCGGCAAAACTTAGTCCGTTTTGGGTCTAAGTGCATACTTAAAGTGATCTCTATTTAATTTTTGTTGCGAAACTGTGAGACATGGATTTGGTTGATTTTACATAGAAATAAATCAGGCACAACTGTTTTAGGAGGAATTTAGAAGTGTTCGTCGAGTGTCTTGAAAGTTCCGGTAGTTATACACGTGCATATCTACGAGGTTGGTCGAATGTCTTGGAACATGACGATGCGCCCACTACGTCTGGTACAGTCTGTTCTTCCAGTCATCCTAGGCTGGAGACGTAATTCCCCCGTCACTACTGTAACACGTAGAAGAGCAATACTCATGTGACGTGAATGCAAGATGGGAACACATAACTACTCTGTGTATAAAATATACAACCAATTTGTCATTTTACCGGTAGTGAGTATAAATATCCGACCCCAGGAACTAAGGTACATCATTTCCTTCCTATAATTTCATCTTGAATATGGATTACCTGCTTGTGAAGACCAGTTCGGACCATATCAGAATTACGCACAATTCAACCATCCACTATTACTTCATTGTAACAAGCGCCTCTACACAAATTTCCTCCGATACAACAAAGTTTAATATGACAGTTGTAAGTTTTTGCCCCGACAACAGTTGTTTGAAGGAAGCTTACCCATACTCATTGACAAACCACTCGGCTGCATTGTTCTGACCAGGGTGAAATGGTTAACAACTTCAATAAAGTATAACACGATATTAAAAGTGAGGGAGTTGGATGCTATTCTGTTGAACCGGAATGTTCCATAAACGGTTAGACACTCGTGATAATAAAGTGGAATTTTCTATCGCAATGGTGCAGATTGCCAATGCCTTTAGCCCAGTTGCCTCCCGAAGAAGGTGCTCGTGGTAATGTACTCTTAGCTGAATGAATTGTACTGAGATCCAGACAACGGAGAGATTGTGTTGTTAACGTCCTGACAACAGAGACAGTACTATTTTGTGGTTTACTGGTTCTGCTTAAGTAAAGGTTCGGTAGCGAAAGTTATCGGGTAAATCAATATGGGTTCTGTTGGTCTGCTCTGCAACTGTCTAACTTCGATGGCAGTAATGACACAAAACAATCATACATCTTGATTAGATAGACCCCTCTTCCGAATACCACTAGAAGAGCCGACGGAAGCAAGAACTATCTTAGGTGATTATAGTGTTACACTTACTTTCATCTATTACAGTATTTATGGAAGCTTATGAGGATTCCCACATTTAGCTCCGTGTTAGCACAACAATCCAATAATTGCTAGCATTTCGAGACCAGCAGTAGGTAGGTTGAGAGTTTTGTTTTACTGCGGAACAAACTGTAGCACGTTACGGCAAACGAAAAGAGCGAAGTGGTCGGATCCATACCACTTTGACTAAAGGTCAGTAAAACAGAAATGGTAAGTACAAACAGGCCGATGGAACCTTTGACCGTTTAATAAGATATCTTGGTATTTCCTGAACGGAAGAGATTACGTGACCACACTGTTATTAATTTTTATCATATAGGGGCCTGTATGGTGGGTTTTCAAAAACAGGCAGATGAATCTACTATCAGATTGAACTTTATTTAGAGATAGATTATATGGAGTAACGAGAAGCTGAGTGTCGGGATACCCGTTTCTAGTAACGGCGTATGTTTGGCTTTTAGAAAAGATGAGACATGCATTTGCATTTATATTCGTGTAAACCTTATGGTGTTTTACACGTTACTGTTTGTGATTGGTCGGACAGGTTGCATAATTTAACAATCGAAGGTAAACTGGAAAATGATTTTCACAATAATTAGATTGTGCTGATTTATTTTGAAATCGCCGAAAAAGACTTTTGTTACAAGAGAGAATAAGTGATGCAGAGAGACCGGCAGTGTTGTTGTATTACAATAAAGAAGCCGAAGTCCAAAATGGTTGAAGAAACACGTCCTTACTACTTCAAGTCTGATGAAGATGTATTAAGGGGTTTACTAGATTCAGAAAGCAAGACGCGGCGGAGTTGTGGAAGTTTCTATATCTGGGTGGCAAGATTTCTAAGGCAGATCCAAAGCCTGAACAAAACGTTTCTGGACGCACTGGGATGGGTTATACTGGTAAATTCTAATAGTTTCTGTTTTAGAAATAACCATATACCTAACCGCACTCGACTGAATGGCTTTAACTCGGTGGGTTGGGCAAAATGCACCCGTTATATCAACAGAGTGATTCGAATCCATCAGGTGCGATGATATGATTCTGCTGATATATTTTGTTATTGCAATGCTGAGCCAGGCTGGGTGGTTTTCCCGGACCTGTTCTTTGGATCTGGACAAATTATCTAAAACTTGGTGTGATATGTTAATATGATGCATATATTGTTAATGTAATCAGTTTTATTAAGCAACACAATACCAGCATCTTTATCAAACTTAGAAATTGAATTTTTCTCATTTCTCCTTAACTTTGTCATCTCCTCGAGATGTTCTCTCGCGAAAAATTGTTTTGAAGTGGGACTACAGTATAAATATTCAGTAAAGTAGATTTCAGCATAAATATTCACTAAAGTAGATTTCAG
>LUCH01000354.1:37696-77296 GCA_013368495.1 Paragonimus heterotremus
ATAAGTAAATACACGTACGTCAACGACAGTCATGGCTATCAGCTCAAGAAGAATTGTAAATGTAACGTTCCAGGATCAAAAGGCTCAGTTCTTAGAGAGTAAGCAAAAGTCCGTTGGAGTTAACTGGACAGTTACTCTGTCTCCACTCTAGGCAATCGGGCAATCGGATCATTACTTATAAGCAAAAGTAGTTGAGTGTTCACGTGCGACGATAATCCGGTCGTGCTTAATATGAGGTCAGTGGTGCAGTGGTAAACACGGTTGTTTCATGAAAGCATGGCCGGATTTCTAGTCCCAGCATTGGCAAAGATATGCGCTACTGACGAGCTCTGATGAGACAACGACTCAAATCTATTGTTTCTTTTCAAAAGGGGTTGACTGGAAAGTCTATGGGAATGCGATAACTCTGTGCAGTTTTTGGTGGTGTTCAATCTATATGAAAACTCTATGTATTTCAACTGGTTCACGCTTTTCAAGCAGCCTGCTGGCTAGCCTATCTCAGTTAAATCTGTTCAAACACTGAAGTAGTTTTGATTGCAGCAGAAATGAAATTAGCAACTTTGTCTAATGCCAAATCTTTGCAGCACAGAATATGGTTCCAGATAGGTACTTTCCATAAATCAGTTCTCACTTTCTCGTTTAAAACAAACAAGTGGTCAATGTAAACTCTAACAGCTTTGAAAACTTCAACTTGTATAAACAAAGCGTGGAAAAACTTATCGCGTTAATTCATCGTCCGCAAATGATTTGGAATTACGTATAAAACCATGCGGTGCAGACTGATGAAAGTCTGGATTGGAATTCTTTGTCAGCCCACGTACTAGTAACAATAAAATAAAACTAGCATCCTTAAACTAGTTTGTTCACATTCCAAACGATCATTGGACCCATCAAGCTTCCGCACAACTTTGAACAACGTTTTCGAATAAACTGACAAAGTTTTAAATAGTAAGCACCGTACAAAAAGAGCGGAAAACACCTAATCAGAAACCAGTTAGTTGTCTCTGTGACTGAACAACAACATGCTTTTCTGTCCAGTTGAAGTGCCCTTCTGATAATTGAAGTCGTGTAACAACGGCAGATAGCCAATGGCTAAATGGAATGTGTCCCCCTTCGAGTGAAGCACGCAATGTGTTGTTATAGACATACTTCCGTTAACGTGAACAGTTCGCGTCTCTGCATAATTGAGTGGTAAGTGCTTCAAGTTGGACGGTTGGTTAAACCGCTAATAATGCGTATTTCATTTGGTAATCAACGTTCTGACTGTGAATGCCTAATGTTGTCATATTTCGAGGAAGATTTTGAAAAACACGGGTAATTTTATCAACCTAAAAATGAATGGAAAACAAACACGATTTTTTGCTGTATTTGCAATTAAACACAGACGTAAATGTGTTATGAGTTTACTAGTTATTTCTACTCAAAATGGATGCAAATTAAAGCTCACTGCATGTCAAGTTGAATTGTCTTTAATGGTTTAAAAAATAAAGCGAGACACTTATAGATGGTTTCGGAAGACATTTTTGTCGTAAGTAAGGTAAGGTGCGTGGTGAAGAGGTAAAACCCCCAGTAATCACTTTAAACAGGGGAAAAACCCTTCAGAAAATTTTGTTTCGTTTTGTTTTTTCTTCTGCAAATCTACGCATTCGTTAGAATCAATTGATTAGTCTCAGTAGTAATGAGGCATAACCCATTATTGAGTTGTACAATCTCATCCTGATACAGTGAAAATAATTTCAACTGAAACTGGAGGAAGATCCTCAAGTCAATAGGTTATAGAATTATAAATCTGACTCTTAACGTCGACTTACGTTTAAATAACTTCACTTAAAAACGTCACTCTAAAATAAAACATCCAGCACGGAACGCATACTTTACCGACATAAACCTATTGGATTAATCAGTTTCACTCACATGTCTTATTGTAGAAGTTTAATGTGACGGACTCGATTTGTTTTTCCATAATGTGAAATACGTTAGATGTATTTTTGATTTCTCATTTCATGCGACCACAAACTGCTTCGTATGTCATTGGAAAATTTACTCGGAAACCAGTCCCAATTGAGTGCAACGAAAACCACCTTTGTGTTATGATTTTCCTCTACCTCAAAAAGCAATCGTACTCGAACTATTGTCAATAATTGATGGTAGATCTCAGTAACACAAAAACTGATAACCATGACTAATTTTCTTTCAAGTTAATCCAGTTTCATTGTAAGTGCGAACGGTTTCCGGAATGAAACGAATTGTGGTAAATGATATGTGTTATCCATGTGCTATGCCCTGAAAATCCAAGATTCTTTTATGGTTAAAGGCAACTTTTGGATTAAACTGTTATCATTTTTTAATGAAACCAAGATGTCTACGGAAGGTGGAATGACATTATTTTTTAACCTGATTAGTTTCTCATTACCGTTTCCTATAAAAATTAAACTCAAGGATTTAGTTTGACTAACTGATAGCATTATAATTTCCGCTATAGATTGATAAAAGTGTTTTTACGTTTTAAGAGTTGGAGCAGTTTTTGGCGGCATTTACAAAGCAAAGTGAAGATACTGGAAACTTAAGTTGTATTAAAAGGTTTTAAAGAAAACCTAAGTAAACATGTTACAAACGAAGTGAGTTACACATTTCTGTTCATTATGACTTGTAATAAGTAGGGCTACTGATACATTCTGTTTGAAACTGCCCCGTTACATAGTCTACTGTAAGGCGGAATTATTAGAGACAGACTTGGGAAATTGTGGCCTTGTAGCATCTCTATTTAAGTTCGGCTCGAACAGTAATCCTCCACAGCATCTAATTGTCAGAGGACACGTTTTTTGTTCTGAGTCTGCTAACACAAGAAGCTCAACTTTTTCCGTATTAACCGTGTTTCACAAAGTGCTGGTTATATGTAAACTTCAAACAATGATCACACTGTACACCGTACATTCATGAACCACTTTTACTGCGGGTTAGCAATTCGGTTTGTCTACTCATGACATTCTGCCTGAACTATGAAACCTGAGTTTCTCAGCTAGGCACTTGAGATGTCACACTTAATTAATTATTCACCCATGCTGATGATGCGGTTGTATTATTGACAACTCGGCCAGTGAACACCGTAAACTACAGCGGACCCTATTTGAAAAATATTTCCTAAAAAGATTTATAATAGCGTTAAACATCACTAATTTACTGGTTAGTGCACAAATTACCGTGTCTGGTAGGACACAAGTTTTATACCTGTTATTTGAAAGGCAATTATTTTCCTTTGGTTAAACAGTAATTAAGGTCAGTCTCTTTCTTTACGTCGTTTGCCAAGAAATGAGTAGTTGTGTACAGGAAGTCCAGACCCCTTCAACTCATTAAAGGAAAGCACGTCTTAGTTCACAAAATCAACCGTAGTCTGTTAGTACAAATGTGAATGTTAATGCCAGAACCAGACTAACACAAAGTTTGCACAGCCTAACAAACATGTGCATAATCCATAATCGGTTCGGTGTAAAATAACTGAAAACATCATCCAATGACACAAACTCTGAGTGACCAAAAATGTATTAGTATGAACTGTTCTTAAGGTAGAACAAAAGAATCCAATGGTATGACCCGAAAATCAGAAAATGTCATCATGTTTTGTGAACACAAAACGCATCAATCGGAAAATTGATAATCCTTTGCTGGAAATTAAATAAATCTTAGAATTTGCCTATTTTTCGTCCTTATTACGCGGATAGGCGATTTTTCCAGTTAACGCAGTTGCAACAAAAGCTAGTCAAACTGTCACAGAATTTGCTCAAGCGTAAATTATGTATTGATAAACTTTTGTCTGGTCTATTCAACTTGGTTATAGAAATTGGCTGTTTCAACCACTTACTACAAATGCCAGACTGTCATCCTGTCTGCGTTCAGTAAGCAAGAAAACCGTCGATATAAAGACCGTCATCCATATTGTTTATTTTCAGATACTACCAAACATCGATCCATTTTTCTGATTATTTGAAAAGATCACATTTATTTTCAGAATCTTTAGAGGTAGGCTAACACTGCAATCATATGGTATTTAAGAAGTGATATGGTTTAAATCGTCCTTAGCTTATTTGTTGTAATTATTTCAAAAGAGTGGATTGGTGAACGAAGACTTAGCTGCACATTAACTTTAGTACTTTTCGGAGTTTTCAGCCAGTTTTATCCAGTTTACAAACAGCAGATTAACATCCAATTACAAATCGCGCCTCAGAATGTATGGTCTACTTTCACGTAACAGTTCGGGAACGACAGGATTAAAAATTCAGTAGTTAACTTGAGAGCAGCCCGACATTGTTTTGCTGAGAGAGGCTTACCAATCAACGATAAAATATTCTGTGTTTTTCGTTAGTAATTTTTTGTCGGTATATTTCTGAGAGATGTAAATAACAGATGCTATAAGAGCAGTTGAGCCAATTTTCTGCACATCGATTTTGTTTGAATTGTTTCCAACCAACGTATGTAATACAAAATATATATTCATTCAGCCAACTAAAATGGTACAACTTGAGTTGTTGCATTTACCTAAAACAGGTGTGCGTCAGCCCATAAGTTCAACAAAATTCGGCAACACATTATCTCTTAGTATTAGTTGACTTCAAAATTATTCATGCGATCAAACCCGCAGCGGCAGCCAGGCGTACTCTGATAACATCTCTTATAGCAGACTGTAATTAAACGTTACGATATTAATTTCTAGCAATACCGAATGAATAGAATAGCTATAAACTGCCTCAGCATTAAGAACAGAATAGTTCATAGCGTCTTTTCTCTTTTTCAAATTTATTTTCCACTCCTTCTAAGAATTACTCTTCAAACTATACTGAAAAATATGACGAACATTCACGCATTCGAAATATTGTGGTAGAGTTCTATAACCTTAAGTGTGTGGTTTCAAGTTGTTTTTACTTGATTCCATGAATAAAAATTTCGCGTGCTGTTCATACGACAAGTCATCTGTCTTAGATTCTGAAAAATGTGCTTTAAACAGTAACCTTTGTCGGATAAATTTACAATCACGGTTGTTAATATTATGATGTTTTCGAACTGTTCCAAGGAATGTTCAGTTGTCAAACCTTGGGGTATTTCAGTCAGATAATATGCAAAACATTTACCTTGACATTTACATGTGAGCCTGTTCTCCCATAGTCAAAAACACTTTAGGATTTGACCAAATGTGCTGTTTCGTTCAACTGTTTTTGCCACATTGCCAGAGTTTCTGTGCTTTTTCGAAGTTTTGGCATTAATTTATCTGAGCACTTGACACAATCGACCAACTGGAAGACAATATTGATCCCGATTGCCCATCAGTGTTGTGTTAATCGACTGAATGACAATTATGTTTAGCCAGGTAGAAGAGAGAAACAAGATCATTTCGGAAAGCTTTCAGCGGTGAGAGTTTCCTGGTCTAACTAGAACCACAGTCAATGGGAAACAAAGAAACAATTGAAACTGATAAATCAAACTTAATACATAAGCAAGGCGACCTTTACCGATAGAAAATTTGAACAGAGAGGTGAGAAACAGTTTATTGCATAATGTATATCTCGAGCACATTTTGCTGCATCTCATCAGGTATACAATACAGTCTGTGGATTTTTACAGCGAAGTTCAGTAGACATTTTGAGGCTAAACAACAAAATCAGCAACTACACAAGAACATGCACACAAACATCTATGCACATGTTATCAGGTCAATTGGGTACTGACGAACAAGTCTTTCTGTACGCAGAGGGGTGGCTTCTATTCACTAATTTCTTCCGCCTCCGCAAACCGGAGAAGCCTTTGGATTTTATTGCATGACGTATCCGAAAAACTTTCTCCAGGTTCAATTGGGGTCCACAAGCCAACAGGTGTTGGGCGACCGATGGCATTGGCTTCTTGTGACTTGTCTCATTCTGACTTGGGTCCGGTATTGTGGTATCTATGACCGTTAAACGAACCTTAAATGGGAATGTGTTCCTTGACCCGATTACCTGGTTGCCGATCCGTTCTGCCTATGTAAGCGGCTCGGTATTCACACAAGAATTTTCAGATGATATAAGAGTTTAGCGTTTAGCGGTAGCAATGTTTTCAGAGATGGTTTTGGGATTCGGTGGTTGTGAACAGCATGCCGAGTTGGGTTGTACACAACAAGCGTCCCATGGCCGCCGTGGGACGGAGTTTCAACAGAGTGGCAATGTCACCATCTTTGTATGGCAAACGGAAATAGACATTTAGTTTGGGAGCTGTTGAACACATCGCGGCAGCCGGCTTTTGTCTGCTGAACTTCTTCTCAACAAATCCCGATGGATAGCCAGTTTCTTTTAGCGTGGTTGTCAACAGTGACATCTCCTTGACCAATGTTCCTCTTGAAAAGATTCTTCTTGCACGATAAAACAAAGTCCTCAACACACCCCGCTTGTACTGGATCGGCAAAAACTGTGAAAGTTCAGGTACTGTCCAGTCCAAGTGTGTTTCCGGAATCAGGACCGCAAAAAGCAACCGTTGTTCTGGCGCTTTATGAGAATATCCAAAAACGCCAGGGTTTCATGTTGTTCGTGCTCAATGGTTAAGCTTATTTTGGAATTCAGCTTGTTCACTGAGTAGAGCATACTCGTTGCCATCTCCGTGGTATCGGTAATTATCAACACACCAGCATAACGCCGAAGGAAATAAGCCTGATTGATAACAGCGTCTGCGTTCTGCCCCAGAGGAGTAATGAAAACATCGGCTAGTAGCGGACGGAGTAGACTGCTCATAGCATCACTGCTGATTTGGACGTGGAATTTTACGTTCGCTGTTCACAGTAGGAGATGTTCTAAATCAGACGTAGGCAATCTTATATTCAGTTGATGTGAATCAACATACTGACAAATTATAATGACCGTCTGCATCAGAGGAACATTTGTAAACAAAAAAGTTACGTCTAAACTGGCCATATGTTTGCCGCTGCAATCCAGACCATCGCGTGATTCGATTGGCTCAAACTATATCCAACACTTTTCCGATCTACTGTTTGCGTTACGGGCTGAAGAGGTTGGGCCAGCCACCGTGTAAACTTGTGTTTTAATGAATTGGACATGGATAGTATTGGCCTCAGTGGTACATCAACCTTGTGAAGTTTGGACAAGCCAAACAGTTGAGGAATATTTAGTCCCGTAGGTGTAATTGATTTTCTCGTTGACTGATCAGTGAATTTTGCTATATAAACCCATAGACAATAGCATGTACCTGATGAGATGCAGCAAAATGTGGTCAAGAGATACATTGTGTAAAAAACTGCTTCTGACTTATTTGTTAACGCACAAGAGTCACGCAAAAGTGTCAACGTAACTTTGACTAAAACTACGTAATTACCTCTAAATTCATCATAACATACTCACAATTATTTCTCGAAACAAAAACGACAAGCAGTCATAGGGAAGACAGGAAGTGCTGACACAAATAGACATGCACAGATAGTACAAAGAGGAAAAGCTGAAGATTAAAAAGTTGGGAAGGGTAGAAATTAATTGGCAGAATGATATAGCAAAAACAAAGTAGATATAGAACGCTGAAAATGGCAAATATGTGCACGTCATGAAATACTAAAAAACTGAAACGCTAATTAAAGCTTATCAAACCAACGCACATGTCAGTGAAGTGCTAACTGGCAGTATTTTAGGTACAAGGCCCTCAACTGCATTAATTTGTAAGTGGTACCGTTAAAGTCTTTAAGAATCTAAATAACACCAACATAATCAGCAAAGAGGTTTTGAAGCAATTACTGATGGGATAAAATTATTGCATATACAGCAATGATTCTGGCAAGGTGAAAGTCTGAAATGTTTGGACATAGTACTGAAATGTTAGCTGGAATCTTGTAGATCTCTACAAGAAGGAAACACTGTGTAGTTCGCGTAACACAGCAGCTATGTCTGTTCACCAGTTTGCAAGAGACCTAAGCACGTTGTGTTCATGTGTGTGGATACTCCGTCACGTTTGCTTACGGGTAACTGTCAAGTTGCTTGATCGTCTCTATAGCAGACTTCTGAAAATCCGCTGTGGGGTCACTGACGTAATGGCTAACGCGGTTACTTCATGAAAGCGTGACCGCGGTTTTAATGCTGACCGCGACAGTGATTTGCACTACTGACGAGCTTTAACAGGTACGAAACATCACTTTAGTGCTTCCTATAAAATAACCGACTGGAAATTCCATTTGACCGTGAAGTGTGCGATAAAATTTGGGTGATTTTCAGCTTAAAACTGAAAACAATTTGAAACCACTGCAGGGATATGAACAAGAGGATCATTCAACAGTGCTTTTTTGTGGCTTCACATTCTGATCACATGTCTTAGGAAGTCAATCTATGTACATGACTATGACCAACCACTAAGTGATGCTACACATTCTTAAAAGGTTTAGCATGATTCGGCTATACCAGAATCAGCTCTGCGGATACGCCGTCAGAGAACTGAGAATGGCGTTATTAATGTATGCATCAAGTCGGTAGTTGAATTCATTTGACTGCAATGACTGCTGGTGAGTGGTACGGACTAGGCAAATCTGAATGTCGAATGAGCATGGCCTGCAAGTCATATTTTCGTTGTGATGCTTCCGTTTCATTGAGTTATCAATGAAGCGA
This sequence comes from Paragonimus heterotremus, assembly GCA_013368495.1. NCBI lineage: Eukaryota > Metazoa > Platyhelminthes > Trematoda > Plagiorchiida > Troglotrematidae > Paragonimus > Paragonimus heterotremus. Next base: position 46,315 of record LUCH01000354.1, read on the forward strand.
CTAATTCGACTTAACGAAATATGCTTCTCATCAACCAACCCGTTGACTGTTGAATTACCCTATATATGTACAGACCGAATAGGGTAAATGGAGAACGGGTGATTACTGAAGTCAGTGGAACCAGTTACGTTGGCCGCATGACCAGACGCTCATCTGAACGGGTGCGGAAACACCACCCAGTTTGGCTCATGAGTGGAACAACGACACACAAATTACCAAAATCTAAAATACGGGATTGTGAGGGCACATTCTTTCAAAGAATTGCGCAGTATGCTATAGTTAGCGCATTATTTTTACATAAATTGTGGATTTTTGTTTTATTTTAGCGACAGACAAAGTCAGAAGTGTTAGCAGTTAGCTGACAGCAACTGAAAACTATCCAGCTAAACATTCACCGAAAAACTCAAAAATGATTTACTTAGAACAGTCTACTGATTAAACAAGTAACTTCCTTGATTTCTGAAGCGCAGATAAGAAATACTCAGAAAGAAGCAAGAAGATATTCGATCGAACATGCAGGGTGATTTTTTTGTTTGTAAACGTTAAAAATGAACCAGGTTTCTGTGGCTACGAAGTTCAGGACCTTATGGCTTTCCTGTAGCCTATCAACATATGTTGTACTAATCATTCTATCTACTATTGTCTCTTATTTGCTTGGGTAGAAGTATGACTTTGTTTTACATCAGACAAGTATGCTTATAGTGATAGCTTTCCATGATTTGCTAGTAATCCATCAGATGCACAAAATTATTACTTCCCAATTCAAAATTGTGATTTGTTAGTTTCTGCTGGAAGCCAATTTGTTATAATTCAGTGAACAATGGAATCCGAGGATCTACTGTGGGCGAGAAGCAGCGTGTATTATTTGCCTACTCCTGGTTTAGAAGTGGATGACAGTAAATTCGTAAAGATCAAACAGTGAAGAACACACATGTTGTACCAAACAGGGTTAACAGAAATAAGATATATAAGTAAGCAATGTACAATCTAATTATTCAGGCACCGGTTTAACCCAAACATGTTTACTACATTGTGAGACTGGTGCACTACACCAGTTAATGGATTGCTAGCAACGACAATAAAAAGCGCATAATAGTTTAACAAAATCCGGGTGATCACGCATCATTACCGTGTACCTGTAGCTTTCGCGTAAAATTATCTGTTGACAACAAAGTGAACATAGATTTAGGAATGGTGATTTAGGTTAAGCAAACATTAAATGTCTTGCTTGCATTTCAGAAGACCATCGCTGTCTTTTCAATCAGTGACGGATAACATTAATTCAAACTGAGTTGGAAAATGCACATTAACGGATACATCAGATTATGAAGCGTTCTGTAAATCAACAGTGAGTGAACAGTTAAGACAAGATAATGTAACGACAAGGTTTTTTCTTATCCTTTCAGAACGAAGTCTCTCTGCTAAAAATAAAATGAGACCACCACTCCTAGCTTGCTAACAGTTCTTTTAGTAATTTCTCCATTCTGTGCAATGTTCAAATCGATAATAAAATTTCGTAGAAAATTCTCACAAAAATAGGTTTTCACACAATACACTCCTTACAAATAAAATATGAGCACATCTCAACCTACAGCGAAACCTACTGTTACAAGCGTCAAAGATTAATGTGAATTTAGAGTTCATGATACGGTGCGAGTATATAACAGAATGTGAAAGCGGTTACAGAAATCTATTTGGAAATTGAGTTTTATGAAGCGGCATTTAAGTCATTCATACAACACAAATCCACGAATACTAGTAACTGAGGCCGTAATCTTAAGGATTTACTACCACGCGATTGTTAAAAATCAGATTGCCAAGTTTCCACAAAATGATTTGACCTCGTTTGTATGAAGTACTGTTAATATGAAACTTGCTTCATCTCTCAGACAACTGGTAGGGTCCACGTCACGACCTTATAGAAGAGTCATTGAGTTCACGCGTAGATTGAGACATACAATCAGAACGCCAGTCTTCGGCAAGTGATAATTTTTAGTTCAATGTTGTCCCTAACACCAAAAAACTAAGCGATGGTCAACACCACAGATGAGTGGTCTTAGCATAGGTTAGGATTACCGATGAGTGAATGAAGCTGGATTCTGGTTTTTTATACTTCAAGAGTAGCTGACAGGTCCGGCTGAATTTGAAAGCTGCTATCACGTTGATCGTTCAATTTGTTTCTGCTAAATTTCTCCTCATTTAACAGAATCGATCCCAAGTTTTTGTGTGGATAATGAGTGGTTTCAGAAACGCTTAGTTTATATAACGATACAATAACAGGTAGCCGGGAAACCTTAGTTTTTTGCGCAGGGAAGCATTATATGGATGTGCTTTGATGGTGGTTTTTTAGCTTTGAGTTAAATTTAATTTGTACCTTCAATTTCAATAAAATCAAAGTGTTTTGAGCTAAACTACGTTTATCTAGCCCGCAAACTGTAGCTCTAAGAAGTAGTTAGAACATTCAGATCAGTGGATTTTTTTCTTAAAAAGTTCACACAGATCGTAATCTCCCACAATACTTATATTGTCATCTACTGTTGACAAGATGAAAACTATCGCGTTCATGATTACGTGACTGACAGAAAAAGAGGTAAAGTTTTCAAGGGAGATCTTCAGTTTTCTCACTCTTGAGAACGCTGAAAAAAAACGGAGACATGCTGCGGCCTGTAAAAGACTTCATCAACATTGCTGATCCGCTGTACATAATCGCGTAATTCAGAAACACATGTTTACATACTGAATGAGGTTGAGACAGGTGTAATACATTTTCAATTACATTTAGAGTTAAATAAAACGGGAATAATATATAAAATAACATAGAATCTCAGTGGTTGCTAAACAATTTGAGTAGTTTGTATAGGAAATATATGTGTTGTTGAGATCTTTTTCTGCATTTCAATATCTGAAATGACAAAATATTTGCAAAAGTCGTTTTGCATTAATCACACAAAAAATATTTCCTGACGCCGGTTTGAAAGTAAACAATTTTATCGCTTCATAGTTTGGTCACAACTATACTTCTGTTATGCTATCCGTGAATTTCAGGGCTTTGACAACTATACAGAAAAGTCTGTGTCAGCATACACGCATACAGATTTTCAAAATTCATACACGTTTCACACGTCCGAGTGTAGTTTTCTTTATAGTTTCAATTTCTGGACCATTAAGTACAGCTGCAGAGTGTCTTCTGCATCATCAGAATACAGTCCCTACAAAACGCGCTGGATTTCAACCAAAAATAAATCATTCTAGTTGTGTGATTGTTCTGCTCGACGAATTTTCCACTCCAGGAACTGCCGCTCCAATTGAAAGACAGAAGGCGGATGGCGATTAATTGGAAAGGAACAACAGAACTGGTGAAATTAACTTCTTTTGGCCACACACAGATTTTTTCTGGAAACATATCAGGCAAAAATTAATGATAACATCACTCCTCCTGTTACTTGTAACAGCTGCCAGCAGGCAAAGTAGCCTGTGGTGGTATTCCGCATCAAGCAACATATACCTAATGTTAACACGTGATGAATAGATGTTGTGTGAACAAGTTGACAAATATTATTCAACTGAGCTTGTGGAAACATATTTCACAGAGGTTACAACTGCTGTACAAATGTTGTGTTTGATATTGACCAAATGAGGATAGTACTTAGGTCAGTTGAGAAGTGTCTCTAGACGATTTGACTTTGTTCAACTAGTAGGCATCTACTTAACAAATGGCTTAAGAAAGACGTAAGTGTGAAGTCGTTAGTGGTAAAAACAACACTGACGTAGTTCCACCTTGGTAGTTCGAGAAGACAGGCAGTGAAAGTGCATCAAAGTTGACTGAATAGTAACTACAATCCTATTAACTTCACTGGGGTTTATAGGGTTCAGTTGAGAATGTTTGGACAAATAACACGCCTTGTCATGCAACTTGTGATAAATTCGTTCATAAAGTTATCTGAAGATCCTTTGTTGTTCCGGCAAATGGCGACTGACCTTTTTAACGAGTTCCGAAAATGTCACTTGGCTGATTTTGTCGTTAAAATTAGGCATGTTAATTTCAAAATGTGAACCACACAGGACCCATATTCTTTTTTAGATCAAAAACGTAAGAATATTCAAATGGATACGTTTTACTTAATGCCAGTGAGAACGATGAAATTTTCGAAACAGTTATAAATGACTCGGTCTAAATAAAAATGATTAATGACTCACTAACAAAAGGCTTTTATGAAAGTAAGCACATTGACTTCCAGACATAATGAGTGGGTACAGTCTTTTACCGGAAGCAGACTTGACACTGTCATGTATACTTATAAATCACACTCCTCGAAGCAGAAGATAGGCGCGCCAACGAAACAGTTTTTATTGACAGATATCCTTAAGATGAGTTTATTGAACAGACAAACGTATCACCATAATTGCAACCGCATTACTGCTTAAAACTTGTGATGCATAACAAGTTCTTCATTTACCTTTATTTTGTCCAAAGTAAAAGAAACGTATCCAAAATTAAAGCTACCCATTCACACCAATAAAATCAAGCTATAGCAGTGTGTGTTGAATATAGGTGAGTAGATCCGTTAGACGGAACGGTGAGTAAACAGCAAACTGGGAATAACGTAGACAGGAGATAATAATGTTCAAACCAGTCAGGTGTTGGTGTTCAAAAGACCAGTGTAATGTTGCTCACAACACTGGAGCAACGAACAACCATGTAATTTGAATATCGTGTACGGTGAAGGGAAATCAGTAAGAGAGTCTCTCGCGACATTACGTTTACCAGTCGCCATGTAGTAGGACAAAGATATTCAAGCAAATGAACCAGAGTGTTCGCTACGTCCAGTCTCCAGTCAGGTATTACGAGAGTCATGGGGTCTACGGCCTCAGAGATTAAAACACTGCCTTTCCAAACTCGTTATTAACAGACTCTGTCTGTTTTTGTGGAATACTGATTGAAGTATCTCATATGTTATACCAATATGTTTGAAAGCCTCCACGGAACACACTGACTGATAACCGGTAGTTTGACCTAACTACACACCCCCTTCTAATTTCAAGCTAGGAATAGATGTGTTTTTTTCTCACTGCCACATTCTTTGGATTTGTGCTCTTGTTATTCCCTCGTTAAAACCGTCCAATGTATACGACTGTTTGCAAACGTAAATAGTCAAACATTACAATACTTTTGCAACCAACTTTTGGAGCCTCAAACCTAAAACTGTTGTGGATGTCATTGCTAAAATGCGGGTTTCGGCAATATTACGAGGCAGGTCTATGTGTAAACTGTTTTTTGATCTGAAGAGTATGATCCTTGGTATCACTTGTTACACTTTGCAATTTCAGGTACACTTCTTAACTCAATGAACAAATGAAATATTTACACGAATTTATTACTCACTATAACACTAAAATTACAACCTTGGCGCAATGTTTCCATACTCTGAAACTGTAGAATGTATCCCAGCTAAGTTAGTAGAATGGTAATTGATAATTGCCTTACAACTTCTGTTTTATGAAGGCTATCAAGTAGCTCAAATCTGCAGTCAGTATTATCCATCATGACAGTATATACATCGGGTGCTTTGTAAATGACTGCATTAGTTAAATGTTACATCATTGTTTACTTTTCTAGTCCGTGAAAATCAGATAAACGGAAATTTAAAACGTTGGCAGACTCCAATTTTCATGTGGAAATTGTTTAAACTTTCCTAGGGATCTTGTCTTGAGCGAAAGTCTTCAATGGTCTATAGTACATGCACAAAATCGATGCACTTCAAAGTGCGCACGGTCCGAGTTAGGTAGAACTGTATAAAGCTATGCTGACCTTTCACAGACAACATGAGCAACATGGCTGTTAACAATAACAGATAGTGAACTGCGTCTATTTAACCTGAACGGTTACCGTTTTTCTCTTTTAAATTTTTTATTCACTACATTGAGCCCACGATGAATGCAAAATTTGTAGTAACGATGACAATCCTCCTAATATGTCTACTGTTTTCGCAGGTGTTCCAAACACCTCATATATGGCAACCTTAACAAACCCGCCTCAGTTGCTGGCGACAGTCAGAAGATAGATCCCAACAATTATTCACTTCGAGATTGTTGAACCCAAAAATAGTTAAACCAGCTCCCGTAAATTCATACAATCGGAAACCTCCATTTTAAGATGTAGAACACAAACACACCCAAAGGCTAGAAATCTAGAATTAGGGTTGATCAGTAAAGCTGAAGGAGGAAAGGGGGATAATTTGAAAACAGTGATCACTTTGACCTTCATCGGGTTGCTATCTCATCCCAAATGCCACTAAGAAAGGAGCATAGGCACTTGAAGGGAAGTTGTGTGAAAACTTTACTCTAATTCAAAAGGAGGAAAGTGATTTCACATTCGAACAGCTGACGAAGTTGAGGTATGCGAAATTTTCCCCACAAAATCAAAATTGAAGATAGTACCAAGCCTATTAATGTTCATTGCGCATCCACGTTCGCTGGGAACAGTTAGGGTTAAGAATTCTAATCTGGGCAGACAGAAAACTGAGTGGATGGCCTGAAAACAGTTAGAAATAATGACTGTGCTAAAAAATATTCAGTAAAGTGAACGATTAGGTAATTCGCAGTATTTGTTTTTAATCGTTTTGTGTAACAGAAATTGACAAATATTTCTGCGGTTTAAACAATTCAAGTTTGCACTCATCTCTAAAATCAATTATTGTGCATTTTTTGGCCATTACTAACTGTGAAATGCTCTGAATAGTTAACTGATACCCACCCAACGATTCACTTTACTGTGTAAACGCAAACTTCAGTTTGTTTGTTCTATTAGATTTGTTTGACGATGCGTTGTTCTGCGTGACTATTTGCTATTTGTGAAGTGATCCGCACAATGTCTAGTTTATTTTTTTAGTCAAAAGACTTTATCTTTATGGCATACTTTTTACTTGTGCCGTCTCTGGTCTACCTAAACTAATCAGCGACTTTCTAAGCTAAGTTGGAGTGTACATATTTGTTGCACGAATTTCTTCTGACCATGTTGACTCAAAAAATACAAAGTAAGGTTCTTTTTCTGGTATACCTTATTCTTTGTTATGCTTACGATAATTGGTAGTTGTAAGCCTTTTCGATTGACAGAATCTGTCACGCCCTATGAATCATTTGATAAGTATTCTAGCGAGTATCACTATGTCTTGTAAAAAGTTAGCTCTCATCTGTAGACTGCTGATTTTCCACTTTATTTGACTTGCTTGCTACAGGCAACTCAAATGTGGAAGACAGTTATTCATACCGATTTAACTAAGTGCAACTGTGGTCACATATCCAGCTGCTTAAGTGCACCTATGCAAGTCAATAAAGGCACGAACTACGAAATGTGAGTAAACTCTGCCAACCTGAATGTCTGCAATCGCTACTGCTGTCATCATTACGCTGATCGTCTTGATTGTTCCGTCAGGAATATGTGCTCCTTCCACTAACTGAACTCAAAATTTATTGGCTTAGCGAAAGAAGCTTACACAGATGTTTCCGTCAAAATTAAAAAATACAATACAATTAAACAATGCAATTAAACACAATACAATGGTTAAATTGCACCTTGGAGGTGTGTATGTTTTAGGAATACTACCCGATATTGAGAATCGGTTGGTCACTTTTACGATCAACTTTCACTCTTTGTTGTTTACGGAGAGCGAATCATGTGCAACATTCTGTAACGACGGAGTTGAAATACAAAGTAACAATTGGATGTTTGATATTTTCATGTGCATCTCACTCATACTATGTCGAGGATATTGAACATAATTCATTAGCCTCACGCGTAGAAAAAGATGTATGAGAATACTTCACGATGTTTATCCTAAAGCTGACAGTGAGTTTTGACCTTTGTCCTCGTCAGGTAGAGGCAGTCTAAAAGAGGCTGGAGCCAGGAGCACTTTGACAACCCCTTGGTCACCAATCCTAGACGGATCGTTTTCAACGTTTCTGGTGTAACAGAAATCATTATGCAACCACTGTTAACAACAGAGTGACTAGGTGAGCAAAATGCGTTGGTTGTTACGCAGTAGTTAAGTGAACATGTTTTCTGCATTAGGCAGATTTTACAGACAGTGGTAGCCAGAAGTTGATTTTGTGCTTGCGGATTTCGACAGACACTTAGCAGGCTGCATACCGTAATCGAGCACCTGTCGCAAGGCTGGGATTTGAAGAGGCGACTTACAACTTACTGGCCAAGTGTAGTGGAACTCTAAAATTGCTTATTAGCGTTTGCCGAGTTAACCGTAGTTATCTTGTACATCGGCTGTATAACAATGATATTCCGCAGCATAACTCAAACGAATTCGGCAATTTCTACGATATGTTAAAAAACCTACTTTGTCAGCTTCCTCGTTAACATATGAAAGAAAATGCTTTCTGAGGATAATGCCGAACAACGACATTTAGAGTTTTAACGCCTGGATGAAAAAACTCTCCAAACAACCGTCTTGCTAGAGGTGCTTGATATAAAGTTTAGTAGTCTCACTATTTGTCTGGTGGATATTCAACTCGGTTTCTTAAAGTTGGCTTGCAAAAACTATTCACCAGTCTTCGTTTCAACAATTGTGAACATTTCCAATGGATCCTGTAGAAGAGAAGCGCAACCAATTCTACTTTTGGCACGTTTTTTTATAGTTTGCTTCTGCAGAAATACTGAAAGGTGTCCTAACAAGAAAGCAAAACGTTATGCATACTGCTTGACCAGTTTTTAGGAAAACGAACACTGCCACAGTTTTTGAGCGTCTATAAATTGGGGTCACAGAAACAACCCCTGCCGTTCACTCAAAATTAGCTGCAAGCTGCTCAATCAATAGGTAGTAGGAGCTCAATTATATCCATTACGTCCCACTGGTTAGCGTCAATTAACTCAACAACACCAACCTGAAAACAACTCAAACCATCTTACTGTTGGTCAAAGTGAAATAGAGTGCCTTCTGGTCAGTCCAGCCAAATTGTTTTCCCCTGAAATGTAAGCGACGTATATTTCTGTCTTTTAAAGATGCTGCTATATTACTATGATAAAGGTAATTAGGTTTGGGATCCAAGTTTGGGGGAAACCGATGGTATTAGATGAACATAACTACTCAGTCATAAAGCGGACCCAATTTTTAACGTTAACTCGTTATATGAATATGTATTAGGTGCAATCCAACGCAGTGATCGAGACAAATACTGTTATAACATAACTGGTACAGTAAACAAAACCGCAAAACATTCCATCATGTTATCTATTGATTAGCAACTTTCAGTGTTGAGACTTGTGATATTCACTAGACACGCAGAAAAGTTGCAAAACCAAAACCGGATGATGCATAAATTAATCTAACCTGAAAAGAAAACGCGCTTCTACAATGACCTACGCGCACGCTTGTAAGTGCGTACGATCTCAAGTGAGTAGTACAATTGCATCAATCTTCCATCAGTTCCCAACTAACTCTCCTTATGCACACGTTATGTCATACTGAAATTGCAAAATAGAATGATGAATCTGCTCAGAAGAATTTTTCTCCCTCCCATCCGGTTCTCAGGGTTGGTCCAGATCTCTTATCCGGTCTTTCTGGCACAGCATTCCAGTCTGACACCAGTTGTCGCAGAGAGACACAAACAGTTGCACATGCACGAACACATCGAAGGAAAGAAAAAACACTGAGAGGTAATAAATAACCCTGTCACAACTGAGCTACTATGGTTCTTTTTTCATTGCTGCCAGAGTGATTTGCATGTTAATTGGAAAACCGATTTCTTCCCCATTTACTGACGGTTCTGTTGTGAAACTAAAATGTTGAACGTCGTCAACATTGGTATTCCGGCCCAGTTTTCCAGTGGTGGTTAGGTTAGTCCAACCTACGGCTCGGTTAACCTCTGTCTAATCCTTGTTTACTTAGACACTATTGTGGTAAACAACTTAAAAATACTGTCAACAGAAAATAATCTGTTTGTGGGTTAAAATGGTCCGTCATTCCATTGACTGAATGACGTTTTGGAAGGCAGCAACTGTTTAAAACAGTAAGTTTCTACGAACTTTTATAATAGATTTGTCAGATTATCTTGATTAGGATGAGATTGTGTTATACGGAGTATTAACAGCTATGAAAGAGTGACTAGAAAGAGAATGCCACCAACAGTTGACAAGCGTAATAAAAATATGTGTAACATTGATCGTAATTTTAAACTTATGTAAGCGTGTGCTTGCCGATTTAGTGTCGTTATTTTTCCTAAAATCGATATAATTCATTACATGCTTGCAGGAAAAGTGAAGGGCAGCATGAGTGGCACCGCCTGTAGAAGTTAGAGACGTAAGTAAAAGTAGACGGAAGATAGTAGCTTTTCAAAAAGAACTGAGGTCGGAGATTTCCACCGCACTTCGATGTAACGTTTCCGTATGCGGACAGTGGGAATAAGCGAAATGATACCACATCGTAACTTATTTGTTTACTCTTTGCTGATGACACAGACAATCAACTCGGTCCACAAAGTCACTCCATTAAAATTCGTAATTTCAGACAGGAAAGCAAAACTGTTGTGAACTGGAACTACTGAATATGTATTGGTCAAAATGAGTTACTGAATAGACTAGATTAACGAGAGTGCAACTCACTAGGCTATCGATGATAACGAAATGAACGTATGAGACAAAAATAGTTACAAAGTTCCGAAAAAGTATGGTGATAAAAAATGGGATAAAAAATTATGGTGATATGGTTTGAATCACAGAAAAATGTTCACAAGTGTTCGAGATGACCACCACAATATTACAAATTATCAGTATCTGGGACGTGGGTGATATCACAGAGTTGTCGTGGGCTGCTGAAGCGCGATCCGGGAGGCAACGAAGTTTGTGGTACAACGAAGCTAAGAAATGGAATGACAGATCCGTGTAGTATCGTCAAACGACTGCGCAACGGAGAGAAGAGCAGACCGACGTGTACAAAATGTGTATTGTATTACAAGGTCATTTTTATCAATTTGAACAACATGTAAAGATGATTAAAAAAAGGTTGTTGTACAGAAATGAAACATCGTTTGCGAACAAAAATAAGGAAATCTTTACAAGTACGTGTTAATTTAGAACAGGATTGACTTAGTAACACATAAACGGTTGAGTGACACATAGTTTGTATGAAATATAGCATCTTCTCGATTCAGGCGTTCGAAAGCCATAGTCCATGAAATTTGTATTTCACCGGCTTTCTACATTAAATATACCACACAGCCTATAAATATCACTGCGTACTATAAAGTGGAAATGAAGAGGAACAATTGACATTGCTTGGCTAACTCAGACCTTATATGAGAAAAAAATAGCCGTCATTCCTAACTCTTCAAACTTTTCCGTGTGTTCTGATTTATCACTTATTCTACCAAAGTCAACGGAGAGTAAATGAAAAAATAGCTCAAATCATTTTTAAAAGGCAACCTTCAACCTTTAGGTCAATACTTTATGTAACATGGTGCAAACCTATCCATTGTGAAATGCTGGCAGATAAACACCGAATTTTGGCTATCGATTTTAGCACACTATTCGTCATAAAATGGGCAGAATGATTCTCAGCATTCCGTCAAACCGGCTACCAATGTGCCTGCACACCAACAGAAAAATTTCGAACGTTGTGTACCACCTAGCTTGTATTCATTATATCTAGGATGGCCCTCAAACACACAGGATTTACTGAAGCATCATTTACTCTCAAATTATTGCACCAACTCAATTTGTTGTTCTTGATTTTCATGATAGTTGTATACAAGTGCATAGAGATGAGAATGATTGGACAAGTTGAGTTTCCGCTGTTTTTCGGCATTCAACTTTGAGGGAAATTTTGTAACTCCAAACCAACAGTGTAGAAAACTCCAAGTAAAGTTTCCTATTTTCAGATTAAGCAGTATTTGTTACTAATCAATTATCAGGCATCATTTTATCTTGGTAACGTCAAGCTGTCCGAACCAGAATATAGATTCTAAGCTGAGATGACACAAATTTTGACGAAATCATAAACGTTCCTGATGGCAATCAAATGTCAGTTATGTTAACGAACTTCTATGGAATGCATTAAGTCAAAAGATTTATAGGTCAATTAGACTGTCCATGCACAGTATGTTTAACAACACTTCCATCATTAGGACGCGTCTAAAACTCAACATTAATGGAAGAATCTATTCGCACTTTCTCAGCGATATCAGAGAATCATCAAATAACCCAGTCAGCTCAGTCATCAAAGATGCAGATTGTGCATCACCTTCAGCACATATAAACAAAATCGACCAATATTTCCGGCACTATTAACACAAGGAAGTCAGCATTTCACGGTTTTGTGTATGAATCTGTAAGTCGGGACCCATACCAACCAAACATACTGTTAGCTCTGAGTGCATCCTACATTCCTCCTTGCTGGACAAGCCTAAAGGTTTTACGACCCTCTCCCAATCATTTCTTACCCAGTCTACTGATAGTAACCAACATTACACACACATAAGCACTGAGTTTATTTAGCAATGCTTGCTAGTGTGTAACAAACACGCTTCAAAATATGGTCACAAATAAAAGATTTTGACTTTAATCAACGTAACTAATGTAGAAAAGTTTATGGATGGCCATTATTCTCTGCCATATTCTATGTGGATACTATAGATTACATAATTAAATCAAACAGCTTGCCCCAGCTATTTATCCTTTTTTTTGAGGCATTAAACTGATCTCAAAAAGGAATTACATTCGGGCTAGGTTTCAACCGTACTGCTCCTAAATATTTCCTCAGCAATCTTAACTCAGCGCACACAAGAGCAAAGAATGTAATCGGATGTGAGAATTGTCTATCAATGATGAGGAAGCATGTTCTACTGTACAAATGGCAGCTTAATTGCTGAAAAACACTCCAAGCCTGACCGTTTTCTATAAGTCGTGAGTAAATTAAGATGGTGTGGTTCGTCTTGTTGTTAAGAGGACGGAGGAATCTCTTGAATCCTTATGCAAGTCTTGCAGTGATCCAAGGTGAGTCAAACAAAACACTATACATCGTATTCCAGAAACATCCGAAGTACTACTTTTCTAATAGGTAAGTTCATCGTAGCTACTCCATATCTGTACTGCCAGGTTGTTCGTAATGTGTGCTGGAGTATTTTATGTAGTATCGCCACACATTTTGTATTTGTTTCAGTGAGCTAATCATAAACGGTTTCGTCGTGTCTATGAACTTATCTTCTGGAACTTGTAACCGTACTGATTTGGTAGCAGCGTTTTTCTGATTTGGATGTGGGTACCTGATACGATCGGCTTGATCGATCATTGATTCTGATCGATGCGAATTTCACCCACTGTTCCGAATATAACGCAGTTATCATCATCTAGGTTGCCTGACCTTTGTTTTAAATATGTGCGGTTCATAGATCCTAATCTTATTGTCTATTTCTCATCTCAATTAACATAAGGCTATTTCAGTTTGTATCAGTGCCTTTTCGATTACGGGGACAGCGTTTTAAGGAACGTCTAATTCATTAACACAAAGCCTTGAGCTAATACATTTTACCTGGACGCAGACTGACGGCGGAATGCACAGTTAGGTAATGGTTACTTGTCTTCCTATCATTACAAAGTTCTAGAGAGTGTGACGTTTAGACAATAAACACTTGTTTGTTCCCACTTCGTGAATGAATCTGTTTTGAGCAAATCACCAAATAATACGATTAAAGTGATGCTTTTTATGCCGCCATTCTCTGTTAAGATGACGGCAAGAAGAAGTATGTTGAGGCTGGACTAGTTTAGAATTCAAGATTAACAGCAATTTAATGCTCACTACATAAAATGATCTCATGACTACACATTTCTGCTTTTGTTCTGATCTTATGTTCAAGGGGTTTTCGAAATAGTATTTGATCCATTTGAACAACTGGGAAATTACAGTGTACTAGGCTCTATTTTCTTTTTTTAAGCCTTGTCCTTGAAAGTTACAGAATAGAATAGTCAAAAGCCGGTTATTACGACGAAGTGCACTTGTTCGGAGAGTCTACTCCCACTTTTTTGACGGCCTCAACAGTAGTGGCATGTGGTACTGAGAACCCCTAGTATTTCAAGTCGCTCCCTACTTGAGTACGCAAGGTTTATTCAGAGGTCATTCATGATGAGCAGTACTGTTCTTACACCAATAATCAAAATTTCTTTAGTTCTGCTAAATTCTTGGAAACCTATGAGCTATATTTGGTGCGGCGTACACTAATTATGCTGCCACCTCAACAGTTTCTCTAGGTAAGCAGACTAACGAAAGGTAAATCTCAACACCCATGTGAAGTCAAAAGTCTTACACAGACGACTGAATCTCTCGACGGAACCATTTAACTCAGTTTATAGCTTAACAAAGTAAAAACTTTGGTTCTATCTGGCCTCCTGCAATCGTTGTGCATTACAGGACCATTCTTGGCTGAACTGTAGCCACATATGACTAAAAAAACCCCAGTGTACGTTGTATCGTTTGTATGTACTAGTGTCTGTGCCAACAGAGATTACCTTTCGCAATATGCCACAGTGTTTGATCTAGCTGGTCCCACCGCCCTTGCTATCTGGTGAACTAATTTAGTCACCCTTGGTATCAACTATGAACTACGTCAAGCGAGATTCGGTTCGACAGTGCCAAGGCCTGAAATCTTTCTCAAACATCCCTTCCTCAAAGTGTTGAGGCATTTACAGGGAAGTGTTTTTAAAAAATACGCATGTATCAATAGAGCATACCGTAAATCTGTTGGAACGACAACAATTTTGTAGATAACCCGACATCCGTCCGCATAAATTATGTACACTAACTTATCGTTAAGTTTCCCAAGACATTCAGTAATTTACTGAAAATTTGTGTACCCTAATAAGTTACACTGCCGATCAGATGACCATTCCAGAATTATCGGCTTATCGTTCGTTGTGGACAAGACAGTTGGTATGAACTAAAACTCATCAAGATGTCAGTGAATCAAGCGAACTGATCGCTGACCCATTTCTCTAACGTTAACCACTACCGATTCAAGCCATCTAGAAACACGGCAAAAATCCCTTGTATGGAGTGCTGAAGATGTAACAAGGAGAGAATAAGCACTGGCTATCATGTTATTGGCAGTCGACAACCAATCAGTGACTACATCTAAGCCAGTTTGTAATTAGTAGTATTAATAAAACAACTGAGTAGTGGTTTTGCTCATTGACGAACAATCGGTTATTTAACCTAGTAATATGTATGCACAACCATCAGTTTTAACAATCAGATAAGCACGACGGATGCCTCTTCAGAGGCTAGAAAATGATCACAAGTAAAAATTCTCATCTATTATTTGAGTATCTGTGTAGCAAAAAATGAAAAAGATCATACAAGAAGAAGCGGAACAGAATGTCAACCAGTATTAAATTAGTTGAAACATTTCGTACTTCGATCGTAAACAGATCGGATGTCTTTCTACATTGTCTTCGTAAAGTTAAAACTTTCAGGTTACCGCTCACTCCACTAACAGTAGAAAATCATTAGTTTGAGGTCAAAACAGATTCAATAATTTCTTGAAGTTTATGAAAAATGGGGGCATGACATAGCATATTTGAGGTTCGTTCACCTGTTCCGAAGTGTTACTAAAGGCTTGACATCGAGTACGCTCTAACTCACGATAGACGGAACTATAGAAGTCACTGTGATCAGATTCACGGAGAGTATTAGGGCTAAGTGGTAACTGAGCTACTTACAAATGTTATGAACCTAATCTTAAGTTACTCCGAGTTATTTGTGTAGACAGTTGTCTAATCGAATGTTCGATGACGTCACAACAATCAACTGGTGTGTCTGGTTGTTGTCCTTCGGACTGATGTGGTCCGTACAGATTTTGAATGTTATTTGGCTTGGCGCAGACCATCTCCAGGTAATTGAAAATCATTTATGTTTCGTTTCATCTTAGTTTTAACAGTCCACTGTAAAACTGTCCTAGTATTTTGCTGTTCTGATATCTTATCGCCTCAGCATATCGGTGTCCAGATCAAAAACTGAGTTCCGTCAACAATTCCTTCCGGTTTACTTAGGTTCTTCTGAATAAGAAGGTTAGTGGAAGTCCCTCTTCTTCCACTTGACAGACTGTAGTGCAAGTGTGTATTTACGCAAAGTTTTACCCACCCAAGCTATGCTGTCTGGGTTATATCCATAGTAAGTATAACCATTCGATTACTTTGATCCAATTGCAACTTCTCTCAACTGATAACGCAAACTTCCATGGCTTGACTTGATAAAATTTGATGAGATCGTATGTTACTCTCCATTTTACGTGAAAACATTAACATTTAAGTAATACAGACTGCACCGTATTTTGCAGTTTTTCATTATATCGTAAAATAGTGTGGAAAGTTTGCGATTTCAAAACTCGACAAAATTTGAAAAAAGCACAATTCGGACTATCCATATATTATTTCTAAACCTTGAAAATAACAAAGAAACGGATCGATCAGATGTCCATTTATCATCAGACACAGACACAGGGATTCGGTCGTCAAATAGAATGCCATAATGGCTCGGAAAAAGTTGGTCTCATGAAGAAGGGCATCAATTGGAGGTCACATTCGTCTTTCTCACAGATGCTTATATACAGTTTATAACTAATCAGGGTGTTCGTTTATTTTTAGTTTGAAAGTGCAAGTGATGTATTTAATTTGTTAAATAACAGATTGAAACTTATCTATGGTTTTCTCTACTTGGTAGGTGCCTGTAAAGTCAGATTGCCAGTCTTCCTAAATCGAAGGAATTTACCTCTGTAATTTAATGGACAGTCTGTAGGAATGTTTTTGCTAGTTTTCCAGTCAGCTCAATTAATTATATGGAAAGATTTTATGGTTGGTTGGTTGTATTCATTGTTATCGAGGTTTTTTTGCTCCTGTAAGCCCTTATCAAAAACACACTACGACAACTTGGACCCTGGATATTTGAACATGTGTCATACGTGTTTACAGGCATTCTCCCAAAGGATACCGGAACTCGCCTTCAATCAAGTTTTGAAGCTATGAACAGTTTGCGTCGGTAGTTTCCAGGTTTTTCTTAACTTACATTCATCAGCTACACGCGCGAAACGATTTATTCACCTACTGGGCACATATGTTGATAAAACTATACATATCTGGTAAAAGCTCTAACGGGGCCAAATCCAATAGACTTTCTTGCTGAATCGAAAAGTGGCTGTGTACCGTCAGTTCAGGTAACAGACATGTGTTTTGATGAGCTTTAAATCTTGTCCAGTTGAATGCTAGTAACGACGACGTCTTATAAAGGTTAATGAACGATCCCAATAGTATACATTTAAGAAAAATCACTTGTTAACCTGTGTACACCCTTGGTAGTAATTGACTGAATTGTAGTTTAAAGATATATGCACTAAAGAGAATAGTCCGAAAAACTCGAACTCACTGAACAAATCCATAAAGAGGAAATAGCTCTGTCGGTTCCACTGCTCTTGTTAAACCTTTCTATTTGAAGCAATTAATATACGAAGCTAACTTTCGACTCTGTGCATTTAAGTGTTTGGTAATAGGAGTTGGTGTTATTCTGTGTTATACAAAATTTTGATAAGAGTATATAGTAAGTATATGAGATTAATTTGTTACATTCAACATGCGAAACTGAATGTTACCTTGGTAATTTCAACCAAGGATGAGACAAGCAGTGAATTGTCGAATTATGCTGTTCCACCTAGTTATTCAAAACAGTTACGGACAGTCAAACTTGGCGGCCAGTGGCAGTTCACAGTGAGTATTAGGTAACCTGAGTCCATTCAATTAATATGATGTTAACTCATCGCGCAAGTTCCTATTGGTCCTTTGTTTCAGAGAAGTATAGTGCATGAAAGCACTGCGTCCATTGTAAAGGATGTCAACATGAATATCAGTCCTGTTATTCCACGCCGAGTAGTACAAACGCGGACCGAGCTGCTTGCAGTCGGTTCCAGTGGCCTCAATTGAAATGACGGTCAGGTAAGTTGACCCCATGGAATAAAGTACAACGAGAACTCAAACATATAGAGATGAAGAAAGTGAACAAAGTCGCAGTATAGACAAGTCTCTATCGTATCTAGAGGGTACGTTTAATGGGTACACTCGAAGGCGCGTGTTGCACTTCATGGGTGGTGCATACGGCTTTCTTACAGCATATAATTAATCGGCCATTTGTGGTGATTGATCGTATATCATTTTGCCGGATATCAATAAGACCTAGTGGTTACACGACCAACTCTCATCTTCTGGTAAGTGTTCCCTAATTTGAATGCCAACCAAAAGTGGCCGTACTAATTTAGTTTTTTCAGAAAAGCGTTGTTAAAAACCCACGGAAGTCAGTGAACAAACCGATAAGCCAGCGTTGTTTTCAAACTGAGCGTCCAAGGACATCTTATATAAATTAAGCGTTTCGAGTTTAGAGGCCGGTGCCAATTTAAACTAGATATGAGATAGACTGTGTTTATTCAGCTAGTGAATCAAGCCGTGTCAATGATGATTTTACGTGGCTCGCTATAGATTCATCAATATGCGATAATATTTGTTGTTTTGTAATACACTTAGCTAAACGCTTGCTTACATACGCCAGCATTAGGATTCACTCCATAGACTCATTGTGTAGTCTGTGTGATTCCACACCGTGGAGATTTTAAAGCATTTTCCTTCAGTTAAAAAGCGTACCTTGAAAGCCCGTTTGTAACTAGATCACATTTGCCGAGTGTAGGCAACAAGAATGCTGGTCAAATTGTGATTTGTGACTTTAGAACCGTCAGAACCCCAGGAGAACTGCAGGGTTATCGCAACGCTGCCTGAGACGTTCTTTGCAAACTAAGCCAGATTTCATCGTTGCTCTGTTCATTTGCTGTGGTTTAACCGAAAAACTTGGGTGAGAGAGAAACACAAGCGTCACACGTATGATTCGTAACTAAAAGTGTTCTAACCCTACAACATAGTGTTTATAACAGACGAACTCCGACATAAAAAGAAAATTCTCTCGTTTAAACTTCGTCTTCTATATCTAGTTTTTTCTCATTTTTGCCCAACTCCAAGCAGGTTGAACACAATCCTACATCTCGTCTTTGGTTGACAAGGGTGTGTGTTTTCATTTTTGGAGCATTTTTTAAGCCCATCACATGAGAAGTACTCTGATCAATTTGTAAGCCTTATCCCAGGAGCTTGCGGAGTAGAAGTTGACAATTTATCCTCTACAGCATCGGTTAAATTGTAAACAGGTGAAACGGGTGACTGCAGCATGTTTTACCGTCATTATCGACTGCAGTGTTTGGGGTAAAGAGTCGGTTCTGTATAGCCTACTAGTGGTCCTAGTCTGGTTTTGGTTTGTCATATAATTATGAAGCCGCGTTTTGATAAACAACAGTTTTGTTGTTAAACTAACATGCGGATTCCTAGCCGACTTTTTATTTTACTAATTTTCTCGCTTATGGTAAGGACTGTAACTTGGTAGAACTGCCACAACCACCGTGTATTGCAATGTTCTAATGCACGTGTTCGGTCTGTTCATCAGGTGAATGCTTTCCATTTGTTTGGTGTTAAACGTGGGATATATTCACCTAACAAATATCTTATAAGCTCAAACTAACCATTTCAACAGTTGTATCTTAGTTCACTTCGATCTACTAATCTACTGGCAATTTTATCTGTGGTATAGTATGGTATAAGTATTACAAAATTCTAGTCTCAGGCAGTATTTATGCACAAGTATCCCTGCAGCCATACCAAATATGCTAATAGTCGACATTAGCTACATAACCATTCTACATTTGTAGCTGAGAGATTAAATAGTTTCACTCACTTCAGGTTTTATAAGTTTTTAAGAAAGTTCTTAGGCGGCTTTTCATTTCAAAAGCGAGTAATTGTTTTGCGATTTGTAAATGCCGCTTGACATTAGGGATCCATTTTTTAAGGTTTCTACTCCGTAAAATTCACTAAAACGCGGGTCTCGTTGAACGCCTGCTGGACAGACTACTTTTGCCATGTATCAGTGAACCAATAAATTGAGTTTATTCGTTTACGACAAACTCAGTTACTACAAAGCTGCATTTGTTTAACTATATGGCTGCTTTGATATAGTGAGAAGAACACTATTATGCTACTTACACAAGTATGTTATTTCCATTCAATTTAAATATCATGAACAAATTGTGCTAAGGTTTATCGCATAACTTGCGCAACACCAAATGCAAACAGTGCAAGCAACCGCAGCTTCAAATGCGACCCTGACGACAATTCTTCGTACTACTAATAAATATTGTCTGTTTGTTTCCACTAGATACACGAAGTAGCCCAATATCCGTAAGCACCTCATGTTAAGAAGCAATATATTTGTTCTTGCGAAGATTAAACTGGGTTTTCATCGGGGTGGACAAAGTGTGCTTCACTGTTGTCTGAAACTATTGTTTTTCAGTAAACTTTTAAATGCACGCCTATGGAAGGGAACAGTAAACTTGAGTTTTGCTCCTTTAAACATACCGATGATATCCATGTTTGTGCTTGGGTTTATTTGAGGTGACAGAATTGGCCAATGCATCACTAGTGTGTTATCAGAATATTACCTCCTGGAATTCAGGCAAGTGAGAATAATGTTCCTGTCGCTCAGTAGTCTCTGAAGAAGTCGCAATAAAAATTTTGTTGAGCCCAGTCTGCAACACAGCTACGGGGCCCCTCAACAAAATACGAAACGCAATATTCATGCAACTACTTCTGATCTGTTCGTTTTTTTTTATGTGAATTTAAAATCATCTGCACTTTGCTACAACTTTCTCATTGCTATGGAAGCTTTCTGTTCATTGTATTAGTGAATCCAAACGCTTGACTAAATTACCACGTGAGTACTACTCGTCTGTCTAATTTGATTGGCTTGTTTCATAAATGTTTTCAGAACGAGGTTGATTTTAACTTGATTGGTCAGGGATTACTGGCGGACTTAAGATGAGCAGTTGCTGCTTCAACAAGCAAATCTATCAACCCTTCAGCACGTTGGATCTGTGAAACTGAATGCGCAAGAAACAAAACAATTGGTATGTGAAGCCGTCTTGTTCGTCAGCTCTGTCGTTCTGTCATGCTCGTTTATCGTGATGGGCAGAGCCAACTGCCGGAATTGTAGTGTTGGTTTTAGTCAATCAACAGGTGCATAGGCCGAATTGTCCTGACAGATCGTTCGGTTCGTGACACATCCTCAATCAAATCTAACAGAATGGCACCCACCACTTTGATGGAACAACCTCTCGGTTGAAATTCATTTCAAATGTAATTCGCATATAAAAATTGTTGTGCCGAACAATTTAAATAATTCTAAAATTCCGGTGAAGCATCGGTAAAACTGGACAGAAATGTGCGGCTAACCATCTTGGTTTATAGACTTAGGCTTCCACACTTATCTTAAAGTACATGTCACTTGCTACCAGTTGCAAACAGCTCGGGTTCAGGTTCACGTGAAACAGTTACGTTGACTGATACAACAATGACTGTTTATTACTTTATCATACCTAACCAATGTGACAATTCGGTTAATGAGAAGAATTCATTGTCCAATGGCCTCCTACAGCAAAAACCAACTACCCTGGTAATTCCACTGGATTATTCCCGACTAATCTGTTTGGTTTCTAATGTCCAAAATGAACTTCATCCTCTACCAAATAAATCATTAATTTGAACCTGTTTACAATAATTTTTCCATAAGTTTGCAATGTTTACCATTGTTGAACACTACAAGTTCAGCTTCTTTTTAAAAGTATAAAACACAAAGTTTTGTGCACACTTTAATGAGATAAACCTCAATAAATTGCATTGCGAAATACAGTCATATTCAGGTATAACTTATCTTGTCTATGGCTTTGTGTTTGCTGTCGAATCATTTTTGCCCTTCTTACTTTTACTGAATTATCTCACAAACAATAAACAGTACGCCATGCTTGTGTTTTTTAATTAAGTTCAGCAAAGCTACATAACGTTAAAAGTACCTGATATTCAGTAACATTTGTAGTAAACGTTCATTTGGCATCAGTTTCTTACAGTTTTGAACTCACTTGAAAATCGAAAATATGCTTAGTCTACTTTGCAGACCGAAGTGAGAAACAATTCTGGTTCTTTTTGCTTTTATAAAACATTTTGTCAGGCAGACAACGTTTGGAAGAGACTAAAATGTCTCAGTAAACCGGAAATTGCTTTCCCGAAGTGAACAACATTAATGAAATAGATGTACACGTTTGGATGTTTTCGTAATAATAGATCATCAGATACAGTATTTTACAATATTTAAACTTAAGCCAAACAAAACGTTTAGTTTTATAAATGATGACGTTTAATCGGTAAAACAATGTAAGGTATCTTATTTGTTGGCAACCACAGCTATTTGTTATCGACATGAGTTTTATCAGTAGAATGATATCTAGTTGTATCGTGTGATTTTTACTTTGTCCGAATGTAGTTTGTTCAACACAGCGGCACTGGGGATATCAACGTCAACTGTATGCCATTGAATAAGTGGGAGTAAATATACAGCAAAAAATTGATGTTGTTCCTGTCTCCCGAGCAGAATCTGCATTAGCTTTTGTTTACGCGCTAGTTGTGACTTGTTATCAACTAAGATATGCTGTAGCACTTACAATGCTGAGCGACAGAGCTTGGACCTAGTATCGTCAGAGCCTGCTCTGTGTGTAAGATGACTGTTAGGATTTTACGCAGAGCTAGGGATTTACCTGCGCAAATCGTATGATTGATCAATTCCGGTACAGATTATAATGCCTACAATTTAAAAACTCGAAAAACCGAGTTGTCTGAAATATGAAAGAGAGGTGGAGTCTAATAGTGAGACGGAATCTGTCAACAGGAGTTACTTTAACATTCATGGTCTGTAAAGGCCAGTAAACGCACATCTATCACTGAATTATCGGTGCTGGTAAATTACCTGAACGAAATTTTCAAGAAGCAAGCAAGGAAACTGTTGGAGTTTGTTGTTGTGGTCAGTTGTACGGTGATAAAGATGAACACACCGTAAATGTAGTTGGATTTTGCTTTTGTTCCGCCGGCATTTGATTCGATTCTAAAAACAAACAAACCGGCAAAGGGTACTTACTAGGCTGAATACTTTTCTAGCTGGCGGTTAAACAAATTGTGCTTAATAGTTTGGTTGCTGGGCGAAAATTAATATTAGACCACCACATTGCGGAAGGATAACTTTTGGACAGCAGCATTTGCCTATCGCGTTAAAACCTCAGCCGATGAGAAAACAGAGTAAACGAGAACATACAAGTTTATGCTCTTCGTAGTAGTTAAACGGCAATCTTCATGTTCTCGGAATGGATACGACAGTAGTTCGTTACCGGTTGTAGACGAATGAACTCAAACTAGGTTGCAGCAACCAAGGTAACAAACTGGTGGCCACTTGGCTTACATCAACTGAATATGGATATTTCCACATTTTGCTACTGTAGTGTTCCTAGCTAGAACTCGCGTGAAATAATGAAATATGAAACATGTGCTCGGATGACAAGAAGATTGATGATCTTACCACAACCGAGTTTGTTGACCGTGCAGATTTCTAAACGAATACGTTCACCAATGTCTGAAAGCTGTTTTAAAAGGATCGAAATGTTACCGGTGTAGTAAAGCTATCGCTTTGGTTATCAAACGATGAAACTTCAGAATTGTCATATGGACGACTTTAACAAGACCAGTGACATTTTTGTAGGAAGTTTTTGCTTGAATTGCAGCAAGATGTTTAGTAAGGATCAGTTAGCAGAATGTCAAAACGAAGGTATATATACTGGCTTTATTATGCAAAGAGATAACAAACTGCATTCTATTCTGCGCTGGGTGGGTTGATGTACTGTTAAAAGGAACTGCCAGTTGTACACATACCATGTATCTATCTACTAGGAATGACAAACGTCGGAAAATCTCTATTCGCAAGTTTTTACAGAGCACTCAGAGGTTTTGATTAAAAGTGTTTATATAATATCTATTAATGAATGTTACTGAGCTTCACGCTCCCTGACAACTTTCGTTTATTTTTAAGATTTGCGAAAAACAGCAGATACTGTTTGCAACCAATGCGGGACAACGTGGTGGTGTACAAATTTTGAAATCCATGCTAATGAGGTTACAAAAAACGTACCTACCATGCTTGAAACATTAGACATGTGACTTTGGTACAATCAAAAAGCGCACGTTTGAAAGCACGAAGACCATACATTAAAAGCTTGTAGAGCATCCGTTTTGCTCAGTTAGTGGAGGAAGTCGAGAAATAAAAACATTCAGCTAAGGGTTGCTAAACAACAAGAAGAAAGCAACCCAGTATTCGTCAGAATTAAAACAAACACAAAAAATCGAAGAACGATGACTCAGCTAAGGTGTTTCGGGGTAACTGTCAAATGGCAACCTCAATGTGATCGGCTTGATCAACTTCCTGGAGCGGAATCCAACACATTTAACGAAAAAATGTGGTTGTCAAAACAGCACCCCGGAAACACTTCATGCGGGAAGAAATGACGATTGAAAATCCTCCCACCAGATTGCATCAACGACCATAAGCAGTTTCTTTGTGATTTATCGACTGAGTTCCTAAAAAGCAATATCGATCACCTTAGTTTATCAGACGAGAAGAAAATCTGATGTGTATGAATGCCCCAATGCATCAACAAATGATCCCGAGTTTCGGTTAAAGATTCGTTTTTCCACATCACTGACTAATACGCCAGCTTTTTATGAACTATGTTTCCGAAAACGTTCAAGAATAGACAATAACCCTATAAGAAATTGAACCCTTTTGAGAAAACAAATGTACCCCTGAAAGTTATGTGAAATCCCGGCAAGATGTGTAACAAAATTGAACGCATATTTCCCAAGAGGAGTTTGAAGACTCATATTCGGTCAAGTGCATTAAACAATATAAAAAATAGAGGTTGGTAAAGAACGTTGGCGGACTAAATGAGAGTTTTTGTGTTCTGTAGCAAATAGAAATATAAATTTTGTAAAACTGAAACTGTGCATCTGTACAGTTTGTCAAACGTTTTTCATTGAGCCCATTTGTCTGTTTTTTTATTTCAGATACTGTGATCAGTTTTCCATTAGAGCTGAGATTTGGTGCATTCTATAACCCTTAGATCTGCTTAAGTATATAAGGCATTTGGTTGCTTTTTCGTTATAAAGTTGACACGTTTCCAATTCTACCTGAGGGGCATTTTTACATTCAGCGACCAAAATTGGTCGACCGGCTTGTATACACTTTTAAAAAACATAACACATCACCGATAATGCTCTGGTTAGAACAAAACTGATCAAGGCATATCGGTGAATCAGAATGAGTGAGAACCTCAGAAGCCATAGACACCAGTATGATATTTAGATGTGACGAGTTTCCTGGGTAACATTGACGTGCGCGACATACTATTGCAAACACGTCAGAACAGCCTGTAATGAAAAGTTGCTTGTAAAAGCTTGACAGGCTAATGCATAGTCACATGCAGATCACACTTGATTTGTAGTGATAATTTCATTTTAAGAGTTAGGGCACTCATTCAGCATGGGGTGTGCCTCAGGCATTACCCATCAATAAGCCGTATATTAATTATAAATTTTTTAATGCAGCACAGCAGTTAAAAACTGTCACATCTTTAATTATAGAGAGTTTAAACCGAAAAATAATGCCCGTTTCCATTCGGATAGTCTTTAAACGTATTGGAGAAAGTATGTTTAATTTCCGTTATAACAATCTTATCTTTGAAAACAGTTTCAGTCTCAAATTTCATGAAATGACAGCCATTGGATTTGAACGTGCAGGACGATAAGTTTTAGAAAAGCCGACAACTCCTACAAAATGCTTAGCACACAAGGAATTGCTCTTCATTTTTTTATTGTTGCCACTGGTTACTGTGTCATGTCGCAAAGTGTTTCTGCCCAAACTACCAGTCGTTTAGACGAGATCTTCCTGTTTTCTAGTAAACAATCTGGGCTAAATAATTGGCAAAACGAAGAAAAATAAAAACGCGTGCACTCCAGAGCCTTAGCTGCCAATGCACAACGAAATTTATAGCTGGAGAATGATATTTACTCTACCCAGCGGAACAAATAGACATGTTCATGTCGGACTAATCGAATTCACGATTTCAGTTACCGGCTGAGGCAAAAACATTTGGGTTACCCTAGATAAAGCTGGAGTTAAAACGAATTTATCAGTTTTGCTGTTAACTAAACCTGATTATCAAAACAGACGCATAAGCCAATGTAAACTAACAAACAATTCTCCGAGAAAGATAATCTATTATATCATTACTTGCACGAGACAGAAGTGAACCAAAATTAGTTAGGACTAATCCTAAGATCGTTCATTGCGAATGTTCCTCAGAGACAGACATATGGCCTGTACACAATTAGTAGATGGACTGTTTGTCTTTTATTCAGAAATTACAGACATTTGGTTGTATGATTGATTAAGACAGGAGTTACTGATTACCGATTCACTAGCGTTGTATTTCCAATTATGCTTTACCAAACGGACAACACGGAAACTTAGTGCATTGGTTTACCAATGTGGCTAGCTTGGCAAGGATGACAATAACAGCAACACCACTGACAGTAAAACTTGGTTTGTTTTATATCTGAAGTGATTGATAGCATAGGAAAGTAACACGCTTATTCAACATTGTCTAGTCGGATTAGTTTTCGTTGAAATGCTGTCACGTGCTGTCGAACGTTGTTGCCAGACTTTCTACTGCCAAACGTTTAAAAAACTATACTTTTACGCAGCATAAAATTGTGAACAAAGTAGACGTAAACTGTGGTGGCAGATATTTCGATTAGAACTGACAAAGGAAATAACTCAATGTAGGAAATAGTTATATTTTCATGACAATAAGCCTGAGAGCACCTGAATAAGATTTCCATTAATTTAGCGGCTAATGAGTCTTTAAAGCATACATAATATTTATCACTGGTTATGGTGGCGTAATTTCGACTTATTAATCCGAAACTCAAAACCAAAGTATGTACAGCTCTCGTATATTACTAGGTAACTTGAATTATTTGGTAAATGTTGATTTCTGAAAAATAAGACAACCAACACTCAAAATATATTTCCAGAGAACAAAGAACAAAAGTTTTAGTGGAATGAGCCTCAGATAGATCAAAATCTTAGGGGACATACAATCAGATATTTAGCTTACAAACCTTGAATGTGCGATTTTCCATTAATAGACGGTACCCCTAAAGGCTAGTACCCTCTAAGAAAAACGGATTCGTTCAGTTTCCGCCGCTTCACCATTAAAATCTTCTTAGAAAGAACCCTTCACTCAGAAGACAATTTGCCCCGAACGCACCAACAGCTAATGTACCAATGCTCAAAATTTTACTGCCAAAATTTTGAGTTTCATGACAGCATCAGAGCCTATGAATCAGTGAGAATGTTGACTACAAAGCCGTTTTAAAGTTCCACCAGTAAACATGTTTCTATTGATGTAGTAGGAGATAGAACATCCCTGGGCTCGTCAAACCTGAATATGGCTAGTGTTTATAGGCTAGTGGTTGTGACCGTGATCACTTTGGACCAACGATCAAATTCAACATACTTCACTGCTTTATCACCGTTAATAGACCATGAACCTACCGTAGAAGCGATAACCACGCGAAAAGGATATGTTCCACCCGACTCAGTTTTTACGAATATGCTCGTTCTTGGCAATTTTCAGTACTTCTGGCAAAGCTCTACACCAGCACGTAGTGTTTTCAAGTGTGACTTTAGCATGAAGCGATTTCATTTTGTGTGAGAAGAACCTCCTGAAAATGAATGGGATCGAAAGGATGCTTAGTGAGGGAGCTTACATATTTGGCATCAACAATGTGGCATCAACATGTGGACAATAGGTTGAAAGAGAAAGACGCAGCTATGAAGCGACAAGAAAGGGAGACTTCGAAGCTGAAACACAGGTGTGTTTCCAGTAGGGCTTCCGAAAATTCAACAGGATAGTGTATCGAATATGCACTGGAATATGCCCGAAATCAATGGAAAATCCAAAATGTGAAATACAACGGTAAGTAGCTGATATTCATATATTATCTTGCTCCTGCATTATTCAACAATATTAGAACCTGAACAAAAAGTTACTGTTTTTGCTATCACTAAACATCTCGACAAGGATAATAACACTGAACAATGAAACAGCATGGATAGTAATATCGAGTGAGAGAAAGTTAAACCTGATGCATGTTTAAACTATAATGTAGGATTTCAAGAGTCCCAGAAACTCATATTACTTGATCGGTATAAAAACTGTGATACATGGATACATTACTCTGAATCGGGCCATTATATTGTTATTCACGTAATCCTCGAACAAAGCTGTCACACTCATGGCTACTAATCGACCAGAATAGGTTGGAATATATAAAAGGGTACACACTGCCCATTTTATTCCAGAAAGTTGCGTCTGCCCCAGTAATGATGTTGCTGGGGAATCTGTGTGTCAGTTTAGCTGCTGCCCAAGGAGCATGCAATAATAAGCAGATTGACAAGACCCTAAAACGATTATTTATAGCGGGAAAAAATGTTCCTAAGTTTGGGGATATAATTGAAGAAGCACACGACATCCAACCTGAACCACACTGCTTAAATTAGCCTCTTGATAATGGGAGGTTTGGAAGCCAATAAAGGCGTTCATGTATCTAATATACTTAAAGTTTGCAAAAACGTATCCGAGGTAAGAACACAACAAAACTGCAAGAGACACTATATCTGATAGAGTTTGAAGCTATTTAATCGTGGTCACTAGACAAAATGATCAATACTTTCTGTCAGAATAACTGTCCGATGAGAGACAGATGGTCTTCCTTGTCGTCGGTAATCACCTTGGAGAAAGATGACAACCTAGCAACTATAAACGATAGGTGCTTTCCAAAATATATGAACACATACAAAGTACCGTTAGTTTGTTCCAACACTTTAAATGGACCCGGTTTATTCATGAGAAGAAACGCGTAGCAAACAAGCTCGTTTTCGATGTTTCATCATCAGGCTAAATACAACATATTTATATGGGCTCGGTGGGGCTGGTAGATAACATATCACTGAGGCGAGAGATGTCTTTTAACAGTTTTTATCTGGTTTGAGTCATAAGACTTAGTTACATAACATCCATCATGTGAGTTGTACTAAATCTGCGAGAGAAGCGTCACATCTATGTGATCATTCTATCCTTGAATTGCATACACCGTCATGGAGAGTTCAACGTTTTGACTAGCCGTTTTTGAGCGCACAGTGGTGGTGAGTATAGGCAAATTGCGATGACCTTGGCAATTGATAGTATACGACCTTTGACCTGTTTCGACTATATCCCACATATTCGGTAGATGGGCTTGAATAAATCGGTCTAACTAATCGGGTGGTTTGACTCGATCAAATGCGTAATGACCGCAGACGAACACAGGCTTATCGATCCTCGCGCCAGCCGCACCAATTGGTTCTCCCGGATGAGTTCAGATAATCGGCGTATTGTGCGGCCTATGTAGCTTCTTCCAGAAGAATAAACGAAACGGTAAGCACAAAATGGCGTCATGACTAGACAACATATTTTTCAACCGGGAGCGCAGTACCAATGTTGAGGTTAACTAAACGCGTAGTTAAGCTACAAAATACGTTTTATTGATTGCTACATAAAGATTCTTGTTTACGGCTTCAAGACCCCATCACCTTTGAAGAGCGAAGAAATATGAAAGAACGTTTTGTCTGTAGTTTGCGATTTGTTAGTCGTAACGTTTATAGGAATACTTTTGTAAATAAACTGCTCCTGATGACCATTTTCAATGGGTGAATTAAATATAAAGTGTCTTTCCTCTTCGATGATGTCGCTCGAGCATATTTTCGTGGCTCTGCCCATGAGACATTGGATTAGGTTGCTCTTTTGTGTCAAAGGTACAAAACCAGTGAAGTTTACTTATTGACCCCTCCAAGTCGCTTTACGTTACACCTTCCATTGTATCGTACCATCGTCGCGACGAGATAGGATCACGTCTAGGAACGCTACACTTACGGGTGATTCGGGTCACAGAATAAAATGAATTTTTTTAGGCTCAGAGTTGAAATGAGTCACTATCTCACTGAGGTTTTTAGATTCATCTGCCACACAGATGATACCATCTATATAACACTTTTAGAATGTGACTGATTTTATTTGACCAACTAATGAACTTTATCTTTTTCATAAAGATATCAGCTAACAATGAGCCTGGTGGTGACTCCATTAATACCCCATCCTTCTGACGTCATGGGTGGTCAGAGGACTCACAGTGAAAGTTGTATGTGCAGCAATCTAGTAACTGCCCTAATTGTTTTACTGATATTCCAACGCTAGTGCCACTACTTTCACTATACTGTCCAAGAAAGTATCGTTGCTTGATTTTGGACAACCAATTTCCATTCATTGCATATAACTGTCTTTGCATATATACTTTAATATTCAATGTGAGCCAGTTAACAAGGTCAAATTTGCTTGCTTGAAGATGTGCATCTTACTTTGTTGTGAATTTGCATATCAGACGTGATTATCCTCTCTGAAAATCATTGAGGTAATTATCGAAGGTACAGACTAACTTTCTCAGTCATCGTTTTTAATTCGGGCATTTTTGATGGGATACATTCGTTGTTTTTTGTTTTAAAGTTAAACTGTACCATTGACAAGCAAATTGTTTATTGGTCTCACTGTTGTATGTTCACTTGTTTTCCTGTTCTTATAAATACCATCGACATGTTACTGTGAAAAACAAAATGTATCTGTTGTTTTTATATCAATGTGCATAAAATTATCCATAGTGACAATGTACATATTTCATAAAGTCTGATGTAATTTATCCAAGTACTTCGTTGTACCATGATCTCCCAAAAAGCAAAACTAGTATATCAAGCTGTTAGCTTTATGGGTTTAGGCCTCCCAGAAAAACTAAATTTATTCCAAATTGATCAGGTGGTTTGATCCATGG